>SZWC01004782.1:67247-94300 GCA_023375785.1 Penium margaritaceum | reverse complement strand
TCGTCATGCACTGCCTAGGGTCCCAGTTGCATGTTGCATGGCCCTGTTTGGCAGCATAAACCGTTGTGGGCACTATCTGGGTTTAGGCTGCCATAACTCCTTGCTACTATTTTTCTAGCAGATTCTGACCGCACGGTTGTGTTTGCAGCGTCGGTATTATGGTGTGGTATAGTTTTCAGGCAAAACGGACGACGCCCGGGTTTTGGGCTGTCGGCTGCCTGGCAGGCCTCACCGAGAAAACCTGCGAGCCTGAACTGAGCTATTTTCTGATTGGCTGATGAACTGAGTAACAAGCTCTACAGAGCTGGGGGGGGCCTAGAACTTGGAGGGGTCTCCCATTGTTGTTCATTCTTCATTCCTAATCAGTCATTATCAGTTTTCAGCGGCTTTCTGGCGCTAACTCTGGCGATCGCGTTTATGAGTAACAAAACCCAGAGCTTCCAGACTTAGACTCTAGAGCAGCAGACTGAGGGGGCAGCTGACTTAAGCAACGAGCGTGGAAGCCCGCACGCTGCATCAACAACGCTGCTGCCCCAACCTGCTGCATAGTTTCCTTTTCTGCCCTCGCCCTCCGACATTCCTTCTCGCACACTATGACAACGTTGACTACCTTTGGGAGTAGTGGACGGAAGTGTTGCAATATATCGGTTGAATTCTCCATGTATTGAGATTTATGATGACGCATCTTGCATCTTTACTGTCGATCTTGGAAGCCCCCAGATTCATAGACGGAGCTTCCTGATCCACCCACACATGACACAACTACACAAGTCTCATTTGTAACTAGACACTTGTAAAGGAAGTTCACTAATAGCTAACTACAAATCGCTTTAGTGTCCCAAATCCACAAACCATGTTCTGCCTCGTAACCCATACCTTTTCACCAGCCACTGTCCGTTGGGCATAAGACTGCATTGATGTGTTTTCTCGCTATAAGACTTGCGAAAAGCTTTTGACAGGGAATCGCGATGAAAGCGTCAACGGTTCACATTGCTAGTTTTTCAAATGTTTCTTTTGAAACATGTGCGTGGAATACTGTTCACGAGAAGTACCTAGAAACCATCGTTCTTGCATGCGCGCGAGACAATCCACGCAAGTTTATGGCAGTTCATTAAAATTGTGGCGGGAATCGCATTCTTGAACACCCCTGTCCTGCTGTGGTCGTTGTGGGATAGGCCCACGATGAGCGAGAGTGCCAGGGTTTGTTTCCGCCCGCAAATCCTGCACTGCAATTCGTGATATCATCTGGCTCTCTGCCATTTACGGTTCTCTGGCTGCAAGAAGAAGCAGTTTCCTGAAATCGCTCGGTCCCACGTGCAGATTCACGGAGCGCGCTCTCCACTCGGTTCTTAGCCACATCTGGCATTTTTCATAGCTGGCAGATTATCGCATTCTATCGGTTTGGCTCTAGATATGTGTCAATGCCAGATCAGCGTGCGGATGATCTGGCGGGGTAATCAATGAATGCTCGTTGTTGGCTCTTCGTTGTACCGAAGTACCCAAGTCAGATGGAGCACAAGTAGTCAGATGCACGTGTCTACTATGGACCCCTGGTACGAGTACTCATTACGCGCGACTGGAATCATGGTTGCGCTGGTTGGAAACGTTTCAACAAGCTTTTCGATTGTACGTTATCTTCTGTGCAGGTACCTTCAAGAGAAGGTGCTGCTGCTAGTTTTCGTCATTTCATCTGATGGCTTGACAATGAAGACCAGACGAGCGTTTCGAACCAAACCCGACGGCTTCGAGTCGTGGTTTGCGTGTCAGACCAGCGTAGTACTTCAAACAGGACAACCTTCGTGTGGTCCGAAAAAATCTGGGCGGCAGCGTTGCTTGCCGTTCGCCGAGGCCTTAGAGGAAAGTTGACTGGAGATGCGTATCAGTCGATAACTGTTTGCAAATGAAGTCGTCAGATTCAAAGCAAGAATCGTTTTTCGATGAGACATCGACCTTGTTCCGCATACCCCTGGCCACGGCTGGAAACGAGCAAGTAAGGATTTCGGCATTTGAGTTTTCGGACAGATTTTCAAGGTTCTTTGAACATTGACATCGAACGCGGACAATAGATTGTATGCGTATGTTTCTAGCTTGGACGGCTGGACTCATCTGGACACTACTCGAACAACAATGCTCGTCAAATTAGTACAACTGAACAGATGGACGGTCCGCATCGCTCAGATAAAAGTCGTCAGGATGAAAACATTGTTTTAACACCGATGTATCCATCGCCTGAGTGATCCGATGATACAGAATGTACTTCGGTAAAAAACACTGAGATAGGGAAACATGACACAAAAGAAGACATGGAAATCTGACACATACTATGGACAGCTGAGCTACGAAAGCCTTGCTCGGCGAATGAAAGCCTTGCTGAGCGAATGAGACTGGGTTACAATGGCAAACCGCACCCGATTTCATGATTAAAAAATATAACATCTGAAAAAACAATGTTTCGTCCAGCTATAGGTGAAACCAGGCATCGCTCCGCTATTCATCGAAAGATCCAATCCAGAAGCAGGAGGATTACAGACAAGACCGTATAGAGTATAATGGCCACCAAGCAAAACAAATCCATTGCCAGTACAATTCGAAAGTGATGCATTACTGACAAAAGAACCCATTTCTAGAAAACAAGAAAAATCAATGCTGCACAGGCAAGATTAAACAGACTGCGACAAAAACGACGTTTTGACCATCAGCGAAAAAGAAATTCATTGACTGTCCAATTCTATTACAACAAACCGCTCACTGAAAATAAAAAAAACATGTGATGAAGAATTCAGAAAGAACAGAAATACTAACCAAGCGATTGCGTATACAAAAAATTCGTGAGTTATGTGTGGAAAATACAAAACACATAACAAGAACAAAGTAAAGATGCAAATGAATTTTTAATTCTACACGCGCACAACATGAAGCACGAGAAACAATTAAATCAGCATTATCTCTCCATAAAAGGTTAACGTTGAAAAGTTAAACAGGAAAGAAACCATGACCTATGTACAGGGATATTGAAACAGAAAAGATGCAATTATAAATAATTCATTGATGTAAATATGAGTCACAAGGTTTCTCAACAATATTGTTTTCAATCTACTGACACATTTCAAGAAAGGACATAATCTTCTCCGCTTTATCTAAATTGAAAAAGGTAGAAGAGATAAAAAGCATTTGTTTACGTAGACCACGACTGAAAACAAGACATAAAAAAAATCCATCGTATTACAAGCACATCACGTTATTTTTTAAGAACTATTTGAAACATTCGTAAACATCAAAACCTACGTAGAATGTTTTTAAGATAAACAGGTAAATTTGATTTTAGAGATAATTATTCTCCGTTTGATTAAACAATTTTATCATAATTAAACCATTGAATAAAAAGGTTCCGTTCCAACCATCATACATGGTCAGTTTCACGATTGAAAGACTTTCATGAATTGAATTTGAAGATATACATGTCAATGAATCATTAAGTTTACACAAAATCCAAAAATATCAAGTAAAAAAGATAACATTAACAACAAAGGATATGAACCGTAAGCAAAGGCTAATTTTATCTATGATGGAAAGCAAATAAGAAAAAGGAAACATAAAAAAAAAAGAAAAATTCATGGAAACACATTATAACTTCTTTACATAAAATGAAAGAGGAACACTTTCATGCTCACATTAAATACCATGAAGTGAAGGAATTAGAAGAATTCAATCTCAAATTCATATAAAACTAAAATAACTAAGAATGAGTTCTTAGTTTTGGTTAAACCACACTTAATCAATGCATGAAGACACTTCATACATTCATTCGGAACACTCCTTCCCTTATAACAAAAAAGCCAAAAACATTTAAGTGTAATGATGTAACCACAAAGCACAATTATCAACTTTGGGTTCCATTTCTTAATCATGAAAGCTGCCGTTTTGACTTTCATTCATTGAATTTGAAAATGTAGATGTCAATTAATCATCAAATAAATTCAATATCCAGAAACATTGAGTAAAAAAATGGGAGTAACAACAAAGGAGATGAACCTTAAGTAAAGGCTATGGAGATATGATGGAAAGCAAACAAGAAAAAGGAAACATGAACAAAAACAAAAAATTTATGGAAATACAGTATAGCTTCTTTACATAAAATGAAAGACGAAGACTTTTATGCTCTCATTCAATGGCATGAAGTTAAGGCATAAGAAGAATTCAATCTCAAATTTATACAAAACTACAATGACCAATAAAGATTGTGTTCTTGGTTTCGGTCGAACCACACTTTATGAATGCATGAAGACCCTTCATGCATTCATTGGGAACAATCCTTCCCTTAGGAAAAAAAATCCTAAAATATTTGAGTGTGATGATAAAACAAACTATCAACTTTGGGTTTCATTTATTTAATCATGAAATATGCCATTTTGACTCATTTGTGGAACAAGAGTGTAATTGTGTGTCAAGTTTGTCCGAATGTGACTAGATCAGGGCTTAAAACATGCAAACAATGGTAGAGGAGCAAGGTTCTAGTTCAGTAGGGTTTGAGAGAGAAAGACGTGGTTCTAACTCCTTGTGTATCCATTACACATCAGATGATTCAGTTGAATATGGATAACTTAAATTTGATGCTTACACTAAAAAGCACGTAGTTAAAAACACACACTCAAAGTTGACTAGCAACTACGACAATCTTCACTAGGCGCTCCCCTTTACAAAATTGTGTACTTCACCATAAGAAAAGCTTTGGAGTTATGGTTAATCATCCCCTTTTAATACACTACGATACCTGTGTATAGTGCATCCTATTTAAGTATAGTTCCCAGAAGCTTACATTGAGATGTTCACTTCTTTTGACACTAGGTCTTTATTGGAAGTCAAAATGCTCAGTCCATGTTTGTGCATTGAATTTGTGTGGTTCAAAAGGGATTTTCATGCATTTTTTTTTCCTAAGAAGCCTACATATGTCCCTTGAATTATGCATCGGCTGTTTTTTCTGTCGTATTTCTCTTACATAAAGCCTGTGGTCTTAAACACGTTGTTTCCTTTGACAAACACCTATATGACGACTTAGGGCGAATTCTAGATAGGGTTAGGGTCGCCATTTTCTCAAAGATGCCCCCCCTCCCCCTCCCCCTCCCCCGGCAAACCACCCTAATGTATTGGGGAAGTTTATTGGGGAGTGTATCGGGAGGACAAGGTTTTTTCAAACTTGTATAACGGCAGGTCCGCACCTCCCTCCGAACACACTAGTTTTAATGAGAAGTCCCTCAGCTACAGTCTCCAATACACCATCCCAATGCACTTTGAACTGTTGGGGGTTGGGGGGAGATCTGGATACAAGGACCCCCCCTCTCCCGATGTGGACGTGTGTCTTGTGGGAGTGTTGCTTAGAGTGTATCTTGAAGACAGAAAAAACATTATTGTGTACATCTACATGAAGTACTCCTAAACCGTCGGTTTCAAGCATCCGACGTCTCTCTCTTTGTATACGTAACCAGTTATAAATCTGTACACAAATAGTTTAGTGTACTTGGACTCCGCCACAATGGGAGCCCAAGTGGACCCCCCCCCTCGCAAAGCCCCTTAGTGCATTGGGGAAGTGTATTGGGGAGTGTATTGGGGGAAAGAAGTTTGTTTGGACTAGTGTAATGGCAGGTCCACGCATCCCTTTGAATACACCAGTTAAATAGAAGGCTTCCCCAGCTACACTCTCCAATACACCACCCCAAGACACTTCTAGCTACTGGGGGTGGAACTGAATACAAGGACCTCCCCCTCCCGAAATGGATGAGTATATTGCGGGAGTGTAGCTGGGAGTGTATCTGGTAGACAGAACAAAACATACTTGTGTACATCTACATTAAGTACTCGGAAAACGTTGATTTCAAACATCCGACGTCTCTCTCTTTGTGTACGTAACCAGCTATAAGGCTATACACAAACAGTTTAGTGTAGTTTGACTTCGTCACAATGTGATCCCAACTGGACCCCCCTTCCCCCCGCAAACCCCCTATTGTATTGGGGATGTGTATTGGGGAGTGTTGTGGGGGGACGAGGTTTTTCGGACTGGTGTAACGGCAGGTCCTTACCTCCCTCCGAATACACTAGTTAAAAAGAGAAGGCTCCCCCAGCTACACTCCCCAATACACCACTTAAATACACTTTAAATGCGTGGAAGGGAAATCTGGATACAACAAATCCCCCTCCCAAAGTGGACGGGTGTATTGCAGGAGTGTAGCTGGGAGTGTATCTGGTAGACAGAAAAAAACGTACTTGTGTACGTCTACATTAAGTACCCATAAACATTCGATTTCAAGTATCTGATGTCTATCTCTTTGTCTACGTAACCAGCTATAAGGATGTACACAAACAGTTTAGTGTACTTCAACTCTGCCACAATGGGATCCCAACTGTACCTCCCCCCACCTCCCGTAAACCCCCTAGTGTATTGGGGAAGTGTATTGGGGAGTGTATTGGGGGGACAATATTTCTTGGGACTTGTGTAACGGCAGGTCCACACCTCTCTCCGAATACACTAGTTAAAAAAGGAGGCCCTCCCCAGCTACACTCTCCAATACACCAACCCAATACACTTTTACCTTCTAGGGGGGGGGGGATCTGGATACAAGGACCCCCCCTCCCCCCTCCCCGAAGTGGAAGAGTGTATTGCGGGAGTGTAGCTAGGAGTGTATCTAGTAGATAGAAAGAAAACAGACTTGTGTTCATCTACATTAATTGCTCGTACGCCGTCGATTACAAGCATCCGATGTCTCTCTCTTTGTCTACGTAACCAGCTATAAGGCTGTACACAAACAGTTTAGTGTACTTCGAATCTGCCACAATGGGATCCCAACCGACCCCTCCCCCCTCCACAAACCCCCTAGTGTATTGGGGAAGTGTATTGAGGAGTGTATTGGGGGGACAAGGTTTTTACGGATTTGTGTAATGGCAGGTCCGCACCTCCCTCCAAATGCACTAGTTAAAAAATGAAGGCTCCCCCAGCTGCACTCTTCAATACACCAACCCAATACACTTTTACCTGTTTGGGGGAGGGGGGGAATCTGGATACAAGGACCTCCCCCCCTTCCCCACCGAAGTGGAAGAGTGAATTGCGTGAGTGTAGCTGGGAGTGTATCTGGTAGACAAAAAAAACAATAGACACGTGTACATCTACATAGTCTACTCCTAAGCCGTCGATTTCAGGCATCGGAAGTCTCTCTCTTTGTCTATGTAACCAGCTATAAGGCTTTACACAAACAACTTAGTGTCCTCTGACTCCACCACAATAGGATCCCAACTGGACCCCCCTCCCCCCCCCCCCGCAAACCCCCTAGTGTATTGTGGAAGTGTATTGGGGAGTGTATTGGAGGAACAAGTTTTTTTCGGACTTGTGCAACGACAGGTCCATACCTCCCTCCGAATACACTAGTTAAGAAAAGGAGGCTCCCCCAGCTACACTCTCCAATACACCAACCCAATACATTTTTACCTGTTAGGGAGGGGGGATCTAGATTCAACGACCCCCTCCCCCCCCTTACCCCCGAAGTGGAAGAGTTTGTTGCGGGAGTGTAGCTGAGAGTGTATCTGGTAGACAGAAGTAAAAATACACTTGTGTAAATCTACATTAATTACTCCTAAGCCGTCGATTACAAGCATCCGACGTCTCTCTCTTTGTCTACGTAACCAGCTATAAGGCTGTACATAAACATTTTAGTGTACTTCAACTCCGCCACAATGGGGTCCCAACTGGACACCCCCCCCGCAAACTCCCTAGTGTATTGGGGTAGTGTATTGGGGAATGTATTGGGGGGACGAGGTTTTTTCGGACTTGTGTAATGGCAGGTCCACAGCTCCCTCCGAATACACTAGTTAAAATAAGAAGGCTCCCCCAGCTACACTCTCCAATACACCACCCCAATACACTTTTACCTGCTGGGGTGGGGGATCTGGATACAAGGATCCCCCCCCCCCAAAGTGGAAGCGTGTATTGCGGGAGTGTAGTTGGGAGTGTATCTGGCAGAGAGAAAAAAAAAGACTTGTGTACATCTACATAAAATTCCTCCTAAGCCGTCGATTAGAAGCATCCGACATCTCTCTCTTTGTCCACATAACCAGGTATAACGCTGTACACAAACATTTTAGTGTACTTGGACTCCACGATAATAGGATCCCAACTGGATCCCCCCCCTAAAACCCCCTAGTGTATTGGGGAAGTGTATTGGGGAGTGTATTGGGGGAAAGAAGCTTTTTTGGACTTGTGTAGAAGCATGTTTGCATCTCCCTCTGAATACCCAATTACAAAAAAGAAGTCCTCTCAAGATACACTCTCCAATACACCACCCTAATATACTTTTGACTGGGAGGACGGGGGAGGAGGGGGACAGACTCGAGTAGCACCACGTCGATGACACGAGCGACAGTCAGCGGATGGAATATTGACTAGCCCATCGAGTGTTAGACTGTCCCGCACACACGTTAACCTTCCACGTTATGACTGTGAAGAATTTTGTACAATATAGGTATAGATTCAATACTACAAAAATAACAAAAAATGTAGAATGTGTACAATGTATATCTCATTTGAAGCAAGGACATGATTAAGTAGTTTTAAGAAGTTTGTTACGTTGAAATAATTTTTGTGATGTTTTCAGTGAACCCACTCTTGAAGAAAGATCATGGAAATTCAGGTGTTGATGTACACATGATTGTGTATGAACTTGACTCTAACAAGTAAATTCCTGGAAACATTGTCCACATTCTAGGTTTCGTTCCTGGAATGATCCTCGCCATGTTTTTCTTTTATTCACACATTGGCAAGTGTACTGATTTGGGGTGATTGGGCATAAATGTTAGATCCGGATCTCCATCTTTAGCTTAACTGTATTTGCATAGAAAGGAACTACTTGAGAAAGAAGAATAGCTTAGAAAAAAGCTCAACATTGAATTTGGAACAACTCCAGACGGTGGAGCCCAGCTAGATATGGATGAAGTAGTTGATGATGAGCTTATAGAAGAGGGGTTCTTTAATAAGAGATGGTCCTGAGGCAAATGGTGTAAGCACATGCGCTAGTACCATTCATTAATGAAGGGATGTACCTTCGAGTGAAGAGGTACACCTGAAGATGGTTTTATGCTTACCATTATATTGATGTATCAAAGAGGACCTTGAGGAGGTAAAGTTACCCTTTAGAAGTTGTCTAGTGGTGTAGGACACCTAGGAAGGAATAACCTTGTTTGAAGACTTGAACACGGATCCTCCAAGATGCATTTTGCTCATGGAATGGGTTTTCCAAAACTAGACAATGTTTTATGAAGTGTTATAATGACCATGAATAGAGCAACCAATATCTAAAGCTACTTCTTTATAAATAGACGGTGAAGCATTTGTTGATGATGAAGTTTGGATGGGGATTGCAAGAGGAAAGTTGATGTAAGAAAGCAATTTTTTGTGATGTTGACGTTGATGCCGCCTTGTGATCTTTATGTTTCATAAATAAGGCATTAACAACATGATTCCGATGGATTTAAATTTTTCAAAATCGAGGACTAAACTAGCCAGATTTATGGGGTTGAAGTTTTGAATTCAAACATTGCCCATTCATCTTCCAAGAATGCGTTTCCCATTGATTTTGATATTTGATGAAAACTGGTTTTTTAATGTTTTTTATCATCTATTTTTCTCATTGAATTGTATAGGTACCACGTAAACAACATTTTTTTTCTGACTCGGGTACAAAAATGTTTGTGAAAAGCCTTCACAATGCTTAAAGAAACATTAAAGCAATCTCACCTCTAGTTACCTCTTCAGGTCTCAAGGTGTTAAGAAATATTTTTGCATTTAATCTGTAATTCTGATGTGGCCTATCGCATCAGGCAAGGCTCGTCAGACTGATGTGGCCTGAAAAACCGGTCATCGGCGATGATCAAGATTGGTCGTTGTCGATTGTTTGCGAATAAAGGTTTTTCTTCAATGAATGCCAAGGTTCCACCAAAATGATTGTTTTTCTCAAAACCCGTGCTTGAATAAGAGATTCCCTCTCCTATGAATTCGGAAAAAAAAGATGTGAAGATGAGTACGTTAGGGTGCGATTCATTTGTTGTCATACAAAATTTGCTTGTGATTGCGCAAACTCTTAAATGGACACTTCGTGCTCCATGGGCCATGCCAGTTTGATGCTTGGTATCAGGCATGGCCCCATGGTCTTGTTCCTTAGAGGAACGGGATGTCATGTCCAAAAGGGAATGTCGTCCATCAAGCTATTGCGCGTGTCTTGCCTTAACTTTGTGAAACAACTTTATAGGCCAATTGCAATAAAAGATTGGCTACGAGCCCCTAACAAACGTTATCTCTCAAAACGTGAAATTTGGAGTTCAAAAAGGGACATGGATGCTGCCTTTGAAGCTCTAGTAATAAAGATAGCTTTAGGTGTGATTGAATAATGATTCTCTGTGGGTGAAAGTAGTGAGGTTTCTCATGTTTGCACGTTGGACAACCGAGGTGTATGGGGAACAACACCAAGATGACCAAAGTGTTGTTATAGATAGAGTGAAATCCATTGGTGCTTGTCTGCAAGGAGATTTTCAAGCAAAACATGTTGTGAAGGATGGTGATGAGGGTGTTTTAGAAATGAAGGTCCTCATATGAGAGATGAATTGAAACACTCCATGAATGTTGGACTTGGTTGATGTTGTTACATTTCAATGTTTTGGCTGAGGCTGAAACCGTCTTGTATAAGGGGATTCAATTTACTTGAAGTTGAGTTTGATGAATTTTTTTGCTTGAATTCTTCTAGTCACGATGACTTCACCTTCTTCAAGGAGAGTAGTTGTTTAAAAATTAGATTTAGATTCAGACCATAATTCTATTTTAGATGAGTGTCATCATGGACAAGAATTTTGTGGCCAATCCTTAAAGATAAACAATGTTTCAAGAATATAAAGTGTGGTAGGCAACGGTGGCTTTGATATCTTCACTACCTTGCACGGAAAACGTTCCTTGTTCCAACGGTACATAGAATATTTTTTTGCATGGGTCTTCAAATTGTCAATGTAGCTTTCCTTAAACATCACGTGTTGCATTTCATTACTCTTGAGGTAACACACATGTACATTAAATAGGGTGTGTTTGTTCTAATTGACGATTTTTAGAGGATGAATAGTGAAGTAATTGAGGCTATGAATGTTTCATGATTTGTTTTAGAATCATCTGTTCCACTTTGTTATTATTTAATGCTTTCACTTTAGCTTCTATTGCCTGGGCCTCCAGCTCTTTGATTGTTCTTTTGAGAAACTTGAAACAAATCGTTGCTCTACGCTTGATCTTGCTCCAAAATGAACAAGAAGTTGACTTCCTTAATGGTGTTGGTTTGCACTGGAGGATGAATTGGAATGTTTTTTGGATTGTTTAAGATTTCTAGAAGATAAGACATGATTATGAAAATTTGTGAAGTACGTATTTTGTTGGCGTTGGTGTTGCTTATGAAGTTGTTGATCTCCTTGCTCATTCAAGAGCAAAACTTACATAAAGTTTTTGGTGACCTTGCTTATTGCGTGGTAAAGTAGGATATCTTTAGCTTTTGTGCATTCTTTGATTAATTGCTTGAGTAAGTAGGTGTTGAAGCAAGTTTTTTGATATAGTGGCATCTATAAGAACAAGCTATTCTTACCAGTCTTATGCCTTGCTGATGTAGTTCTGAATGGATGTGAAGTTTTCAAGGGAAGTATTTCAGAGCTCAGTCATAAGATGTACCTTGGTGGTCAAGTCTATTTTCCGATACATTTGAATCAAATAACACCATGCTTGATGACGAGTACAAGGATGGTTTTCATAAATTTGTAGAGCATGTTGAATTCTAAGCACCACAAATTGTGGTAAAGTTGTGAATGGTTCAAATTGACAGTCTCCAATGATAGTTGCATCCTTTGGATTTGGAACGGGATCACGTTGCAGATTACAGACATTGTAGAAACTATTTACTATATTGATTTTATGAATATATTTGTACTTAAAGAGCGAATGCAAGATGTTTGTGTCATCAAGCTTCTCCATGTGCTCAACCTAGATCATTTTTTATACAAGAGAAACCACGTAGTTGGAAGGATCAAAAGATATCTTCGAGGTTTGCTATAGGAATCTATCCCCCATTAGGGCGTGTTTTTGGAGGAGTTGCATTGAAGGGATGGAATTCAAAGGATACAGCTGCATTACATTGTTTACTTGTGGAGCTTGATGGCTAAAGTTTGAAGATTATGCAGATTTTTCATTTGTTTCAAAGATTGCAAGTAACCTGGTTGAACGGTTGTTGTGGCTTTCTACGCATCTGCTTGAGTTGCTTCATGAAGGGCGTGGGTAGTAGCTTGGTTCAATAAGATTTTCCCTTTCTTTTGCTCAGAAAACTTGTGCTACGGCTTCAAGGTGGATTTTAACAACAATGTTTTTATAGTTCTTGAATGATTTTGCCTTTTCTTAATAAAATTTGATGATGTTAGAGGCACTTGGGGGCAAAATCGTTGTATCCACATATGGCTCCTAATTCTTTATAATATAGAAGTGCTTACTTTGTAACTAGTTGGCAATGAAACTTGGTTCTTTGCACAACAAATATTTGAGCAATCCTTGTAGATTATCCAACATGTATTGCTACTTGTTGAGAGATTTGTTATCTAATTTAGCATTTGTTTGTGGAACTTCTTGTGTGTTAAATGCTCATGCGATGCCTTTTTCCTTTTTAAAGGAAAGTTTTTGATTTTTGTTTTTGCATGATATTGATGAGATCATGCAATTGAACTTTGTTTGCTTCTACTTCCCACATCTAAGCTTTGAGATTACGTATGTGTGCTTGCATGCTTGTTAGATCCATGTTCAACTACATGGGTTACAAAAACTAGCAAATGTAATTGAAGGATAAGCGTGATTGTCTAGGTTGGCATGTGCTTCATGTTGGACTTGAAAATGAGCACCTTTGTACATGTTTTGGTGCTATGTGGTTCATTTCAACTAGTTCTGTGTGTTGCAGATGAGAAAGGGTCCAAGGAATTCCCTCTCAATTTGGAATTGTAGATGGAAGAGTTTGATATAGATGTGAAATACCTCCTTACTTTGAAACTTGCATGATTCAATTTTGTTGTGATACCATGTTTGAATTTGACTAAGGGAGGGGGGAAAATCAGCATGACATTTTAGACAAGAAAGGATCTACTAGTATTTTAGGGTTTGATGTAGGCAAACATGCTTCCAAATCCTTGTTTTTCTTCTACCTAGAGGAGAGTTCATTTGAAACTTGATATCTTGGATTTGACGATTCATGCAAAAAGGACGTTCTTATCTATGCAACTTAAAATTTGAGCAGCAATTGTAACAACGTTCACTTGGCGGTCCCTTGAATCAAATTATGTACTTTCCCATGGGGAAATATCTAGCCTTAGCACTCTCCCTCCATCTTGTACTTCAATGTATTGGCATAGAAGGAACCTCTTGAATGAAGTAGAGTAGCTATTGAGGTTTACTTTTAAATAGAAGCTTAAATTTGAATGTGGAACAACTCAAAGCTGACTTGTAAAGTAAAAACTGAAATGATTAGAAACTGATCAAGAATTTGTTATGAGATAATAGAAGAGGGATTTTGTCTAGTCTTTGGTGCTTTGGTTGATGATGTAGGCAAATGGGTCAGTACGATTTGAGTGATGAAGAGATTTACCTCCCACTGAAAAGGTCTACTTGAAGATGGCTTTCTATTTCAATTGTTTCTTAACGTAACAGAAAGGGCCTTGAGGAGGCAAAAGCACCCTTTGGAGGGGTTTAAAGGATCGATGTCACCTTAGAGGATATTGCCTTGTGTGAAGACTTGAGCAAAAATCTTTCAAGACGTGAAATGATGCTAGATTGGCTTTCTAGAGTTCGCCAGATTTTGAAGAAATTCTCTGATTAGTTTTAAAATGAGCAACCAATTTCTAACAAAATGTAGGATGAAGGATAAGTCTTGCTGATACAAGTTCTTGAGGGTCGTATCCAAGCTTGTCGGAAATCTCATTGATAATGGCTCATCCTAAATATCGTAATCAATGATGATTTGTTTCATTTATTTACACTAAATTTATTATTTGCACTAAATTTATTTTTTAAACAATGATTATGTGAATGATTTTTCTTAAAAAATGATGCTCAATTTTAATAGATTGGATGCATAAATGTATGGTTGGTTTTGAAGTATCACATAAAGAAAAGGTATGAATGTATTATTTAAAGTATTCATCTTCACATACTTAATGCAAAAGTTGTTATTTCAAGTTATCGTTCGATCAATCTAGATTTATCTTATATTATAAGTGATCAACCTTGCAATTTGATTTTGAAATATAGAACATATTTGTTTGATATGTTTTCATCTGATTCAAGGGACGTTCTCTGATTCAAGAAAACTAGAGTTGAATACTCAATATGTGGGAAAGAAAACTAGGAATGTATTTATTACTCGTGAAATATATATGCCTATTGATGACATACTTCATAAAAGTTTGCAATGAAAAAGTACAAATCATAGAATAAATAATATTTTGTTTCATTTTTCATCTTATCGGATGTTTTTCCTTCATGTATTTGTTAATTAATTGAGCATGATTTGGGTACTAAAGAATGAGGAAATTGAAGAATGTTTGTATTCTAAAGAGCGAGTTAAAATATCTATTATACTTTGATGAAGCATTCCCTAGTCATTGTTTCAATTAGAGATGCTGGACTATTGTAAATGTTTTGAACTTGTGTTTTGTATAATGATGTTTACACTTTTCGATGGTTTTACATTGTTTACATAATATTTCCTTAAAGTACTTGGAGTTACGTGATGCTTTTGAATAACTTGTTTCTCCAAGATTTACGAGATATGGGATAACTTGTTTCAACAAAGATATTGGTGGTAGTGGAAAGCAACATAAGGCTTCATTGTGAATGAAGAGTGGTGGTCACATCATTTATAAGGACGTTGTTGTTGATGAACACGTGTTATTCAAGCATTGTTTCAATTAAAGAAGAAGTAAAGATCACTCCATATATCAAACTTGTGGTCTATCATGTTATAATGTGCCAATGAAAAATTTGGACATGATTGATCGTGTTTTTTTCCACAGTTGATGAAATAGTGTGTTTCTAAACTGATGTTAATATAACTGCATTGTGTTTGTTGGTTGAAACAATGTTACTTTCATTAATAAAAAAAAAGAACAAATGATGCCATTGTAATCCATGAGGTTCTGCTTTGTCTTGCATGAACCATGATTAGGTCTCCAATTATTGTTTATACCTATCACAAATCGCTTTGTATATTTGATGGTTGTTTCATGAGATTTAAAGAATGAAATGATCAAATCTTTATGCAAATGTTTTCTTTTTTACTACGGTTTGTTATCTCTAATAGTTGGACAAGATACATGAACGTTCATGGTGAGAAAAAGAAGTATAAGATGCATGAAAAGGTATAACATTGATGGTGGAAAGCATACTTGTACACAAGATTTAGGACACAGAAATAGTTAGCCTACACTCATAGCGTACATCACATGGACAAGTATGTCTATGGATCTAAATCCACGAACCTGACTTATAGTATGTTTTGAATCTAGACGTGTAGTAGTTGTAGGTGGTGGAGCTTTTCAAGCAAAGTAGCGAACGAAGTGCTAGAGACTTGCATGTATCTTGATAAATAAGATGTCCATTGTGGATGCCTTTCCTATGAGGAACCTCAGTGAGAATGCATGCTATACACTGTACGAAGTTCATGTAATGGAGGCAAGTGTTGGAGATAAAGTCAAAAGGGAGTGGATTGTTTGCTGGTTTGCTGTTTGTGTTGACAAGTGAAGTCATATCAACAGAGTTACTTGATGGTCCTCAAAGATGCTTTTGGTTAGGAGGTTATACAAAGTTGGATAACCACGTGGGTGGTTGCATAAGCACTTAGGTGGTTGCTAAACCTCTTGGGTAGTTGCATAACCTTGAAGGCTCGCTCGAGGGCATCATGGGAAGATGAAGGGTGTATAGGAAAGGCAAAGGCCACTAGCTGCTTATGGGTCACAGGTTGCTAGTGAATGGGATTCATCTTTCTCTCCCTTGAGGGGACATGAAGTTCAAATCAAAACAATTCCTTTTAGGACTTTTGGGTCCTTATAAGGAGAACCGTGCCATTATGAATGGTAAATCTCACATCACCCACCTAGTCAAAGATGGTTTATAAATTTAGATGCACAAGAAATCAAGGTTGTTCATTCTTTGTAAAGAAAAGGAGGTTGTTCATATGGAGGACGTTTTGGGAACGGCGAGATGGAGGAGGTGAGGAAATTTGGCTGGGAGGAGAAAATTATGAGGAGTTAAAGAATGATTGAACATGGTGGAGGAATCTCTCATTTGACAAATGCTATGAAAGAGGTTGAGTTTGGGTTTTTCGGATCCCTGGCATGAGAAGTATTGATTTTGGTAGAGGCGAGTGTTTTTGTAGTGGCCGTAGAAAACAGAGCTTGATTTGTACCAAAATTAGGAAACAACATAGTGCGCTCTGATGGTTGTGAAATCATTTCCTTACAGTCTTTTGTGATTTGTGATGGAAGGTGTGATGCGAGTGGGGAGGAAGGACGTGTTTTATCCTAGGACTTGATTTATCACACTATCACCCTTAAAAGGAGCTGATGACCTATTTTAACCCACATTTTTTAAGGATGGAGCAGAGAATTCCTTTGACAAGGAGCGTTGTGTTTTTTGCATGACTCTAGGTCCCAAGTTTGGAGGAGGCCATGCTCTTGCAATGATGTTTGAGTTTGGGATGCCAAATGTAGTGTGTGGGTCACTTCACATGTACATGAAGAGCGTAGTGGAGGTGAGTGGTCCTTCTCTATGAAGTCCAGTTTGCTGAATGCAAAGAGCGTGTTTCTCTTTGTTGACACTTTTTGTGAGAAAATCTAGGACTTGCTTTTCTTAGGAAATGAAGTGCACATTGATGGTACTATCGAGGACTCCATAATAGACCAAGTGTCCCTTGATGGTTAAGTGTTTGGTGAGAATCTTGAATTGTGCTCTGTTGGCCTGGATGATTGTAGACTAGGTGTCGACAAACAAGGGCATTGTTCCCTTTTGTACAAAACCACTATGTTTGAAGAGGTTTCGTAGAATTGTGATCTTTTTCGCTGCTCTTATGGTAGCCACACACTCTACCTTGGTGCTATTGAGTGTGATATGAGTTTTCTTGTTCTCAGACCGAGATATTGGGGCAACTTTGAGCAGGGAAATGTATCTTGGAATGCTACATCGATGGTCATGTTGGCTGCCAAAGTCGATTTCATTATAGCCTTGAAGCTATGAAGAAGTGTGAATGCCGTAAACAAGATGCAACGTAGATGTTGCTTTGAAGTATGTTAGTGCACAAGTTAGCCTCTTTTTTTCTTCAAGGACGAGTCTTAATGTACGTTACAAGACAATTGACACCAAAGTGTATATTGGGTTGAAGATATCTTGCTGTGTGCATGTGGGATACGACTCGCAAAAGATAGGCTATATCATTTAGAGGACCATGATCACTTTGTTGTGGTGCAATTGGTTAGAGTGACAATAGTGTGTTGTAGTAGTTGTGAGCAATGTTGAAATTTCTCACATTTTTCTTGGTTTACGTTTGTTATCCAGAGTTTATGTTACATGCCTCGCAATTGCGATCTATGTTTATGTAAAAGTAGAAATTCACGATTGGCATGAATGTGATGTTGAATTTTGTTGCTATTACCTTTGCTATTGATGTTGTAAGGTCCTCCATGTTTCTGATGATGAGGAGGAAATCAAGGTGGACGAGGGCATAGAAGTCTAGTGATGCCTTTGATGAGTCTTCTTGCAAAAAAATGGAACCATCATAGGATGACGTAGTGAATTTGAGGTTGTTGAGGATGTTCCATATCCTTCATAACAGAGGAGGGACTTTGGTTATTCATAGAGAGGCTTACAAACTTGTGTAGTACTATCATCCTATCCTTATGGTTGCTTGAAGAATAGTTTTATGTCCGTTTGTCTCTTGATGAATGAGTTGTTGACATAAAGCTGTAACATCTCTCAATCATTCAATGCTACAACGAAGAGCATCATTCGAGTTTTCGTGTAGCGGCTCCCTAGAGTTTGAGAGTCAAAGAAGTCCTTCCGGGGTATCTACACGAAGCCTTTTGCAAGAAGATGGACTTTGAACTTGGCAAGGTTAATGTCTGCTTTAGTCTTCGTAAGGGAAACCCACAAAATGACAAAGTTCTATTGTCTTAAAGGAATTTGAATGAGTTCCCTTGTTCCACGGGTGATGAGACTAATGTATTTAGCATCAAGTGCTTGCCTCCAACTTGTTACGTAAGGGCCAAACAGGGTATTAGTGATGTTGAAAGTTTGTAGAGGTAGGTCATTGCCTGTTGTTATACCGGCGAGGAGTTCAGAAAGAAAACATCATAGAAAAGTGCCTACCTCTTGATGCATGGTGTATTTTGTAAGAGATGTTGTTGGTGCAATTATGACAATGTTTTCGAGATATTATAGGATATATTGAAAGTAACTGAGCCTTGAATTGTGTTGTAGACTGGAATATTCTTCGAGGTGCCTCTCATCACTTTGAATGTTTTCCTTCTCAAGCAGAGGAGCGGTCACTCACTCGTCTCCTTCATCAGGTTCTTTTTTTAGTGCAAGGTGATGGCTGCCATTGTGCATCGTGATGGTTTTTGTTGCCTCCACTTCCTTATCATTTGGTTATTGCAGTTTTGTTACGTAGAAATCTTGCTTTTGCATCTTTGCCAAAAGCTTTTGATTATGTTTAGTAGTTGTCTCTTTCGTCCTTGCTTTTGTCACAGTCTTAGTCTTGTAAGTGAGGTTTTGGTAGAACAAGGCATCGTGAGTGCTAATTGAGGATTAGTTTGTGAGTAGTAGAAGACCAATTCCTTCTGTGTTTTGCTTTGACTGATGTAGGTCAGCCATGTGGCTTTGTCATCAAGCATGCACCGCCGCTCCTTAGGAATATGGTAGAGTGCCATGTAGGTAATCGTGCAAAGGCTACTAATGCTGGGCCTTTCGTTGTGCTATGCTGCGTATCGATTTGTTTGGAGATGCCCTATTTGCAATCTAGTTTTGGTCTATGTTGCTAGTTAGAGTGCTAATGGATAGAACAAATATTGAACCTTTTCTTGGTGTAGCATGACTTTCAGCATCCCCTCAAGTATGTGATTGTAGTAATCTGCCACTGTGTTTTGTTTTGAATTTTTGGGTGTCAGTTTTTGTCGCTCGAGCCTTACTTTTTGAGTATAACAACAAATTTTTAGTTGGTGAATTTTCCATTATTGTCTGAGTAGAGATTCTACAACGTTTTTTTGGCTTCGTGTTTCACTTGTGGGAATCACTTGCGGAAGGTTTGGAGGAACATAGCGCAATTGATGATAGGATATGTCCAAATGTACTTGGTAGAATCATCGACTAAGACCACAAAATACTTTTGTCTAGTTGAAGATTTGGTGAAGGGCCACAAATGTCCATGTGGACCAGGAGTAACTTGTTTGAAACATTTGTTTTTCTTGTTGGAGGGAAGGATCTTCGCGCCAATTTCAACTTGACACAAGGTTTACAAGGGTGACCTTGATCATCCTTGACAGTGGTGAGGCCATGAACATGGTTGTTAGGGAGAAGTATTTGAATCTGAAGATTCTTCATATGACTAAGACGGAGATTTCGACTTCCTGATGTTGCTAGTTTTTGTGGTGAAATGTTGTGAATTGTTACAATTGAATATACAAGACGACAAGGATAAAGCTGATTTCTAATCATGCCGTTACTCTTTAATTATCCCTTTTCATCAATCTCCCCTATAACTGTGTTCTCATATAGCTCCTTATCTTTTGTGGTGAATCGTAGTCCCTTCATAGGTAGTTTTCCCATGAAGATGAGGATCACATGTATGCCGGGTGTGCAAAGCACATCATTCATGGTGACATTGATGTTCTAAGCACAAGCTTTAATGTCTCTCATGTCATTTTTAAGTAGTTATGCCATGTTTATTGCCATGAGTATAAAGACATTGGGGTATGTTGTAAGGTTTATGAAGGTGCTGATGTCGTAGGTGATGTGTTTGTTGCTTTCATTATCAAAGTAGAAGACATCTTGCTGCCATTAAAGTTGCTTTGTTTGAGCTATGGAAAGGTTTGCATAGTAAGAGAGGCCATTCTTCTATTGTGTTTCATCTACTGCCTTCTTGGTGTTGGGTGCATTGCCTTCATCCTCTTTTTCCTTTGTCTGCTACTTGTCCACGCTTATTACTTGGAGAGCTTGTTGTTGTTCGGCTAGTGCCCCTTGTTGCCATTGTAAAGGTCTTGATAACATGCCTTCTCTTTCCTATTGATGTTGTTGTCACATTTAGAAGTACTTCTTAATGTGTCCGTTTGTGTTGGAATGTGGGCATGTGATTATGGGACATTACCTAAAGGTTTAGGGGTCAGACACATGGATGCACTATTTGGTGACATGCGCTATGGGGTTGATGATAACATCTTTTTTTGGTGTGGGATGTACAACGGTGAAAATGAGGGCGATGAGCCTTCGGCGGAGTATATATTGTCCTTTGCTTGTGAGGACATGTTTGATCCACGTTAAGCAAGTTTGAAGAGTATTTGCCTATGGTGTCATTCAAGCTACTTTTTATGTTTGTCTAAAAGCAACTTTCTGGAGACAGAGTTTTTCTAAGGAGGTCAGGCTGTTTGTAGTGGAGGATACACCTTACATCTCGTCATTTGTTGCCAATGCTATTTGTGACATAGGATATGAAGAGGGATTTAGGAAGTAGTGAGTTGGTGACGGTGAGTTGGTCACGTGTATCTTTTGCTTCATTAATGTAGAGTTTGATGCTGTTGTTGAACTTACTTGTGTGGTTGTGAGATATTTGTGTAAGGATGTCATTGGCCTAGTACTGCTACTTAAGGTATTACTATGCGAAGAAGGTAGGTCTATTTGTGTCTTTGTACATGCGAAGATTTTGTTGGATTTGTGGTACCATGCTCTTGAGGAGGACTGAGTATGTCGTGAAGCTGTAGTGATTAAACTATTCTAGGAAATGCGGTGGGTTTTTGGGGGCTCGAGGTTTTGCATTGCTTGTTGAAAAAGTTCCATAGCTTGTGTGGATGGGTTGTTGCTTCAAATTTGAATGCCAAAATGGAAGGAGTGTTCAACATTGAACTTGTCTATGCTGATAACTTATTCTTGTAGGGTGTTGGAGATGGCAGGCATGTTAATCAGGTTTGGAGAATCAGTAGCTCTTTTACAAATAAGGGAAGACTTGTACCTCTTTTACAAATGCAAACGGGTTGATTTCTACAGGCTGAGCTTCTACAAGTTGGGCTACTTCTCGACAAATGGCTACAGAATGAGCTAATGGGATCGGCTTGGGGTTTGTTATAGTGGCTGCTTGTGCGTAGTATTGTGCTAAGTTGTTGATGCGAGTTTGAGTCTTTTCTTGTAGCTGAGAGATAATCTAATTGCGTGGTTATGGCAAGATTGTCTTTGGCTTGTTGACGTTGCAGACTCTCATACTGTCTGTGCTTGTCTGCTTCTTACATCTAACGGGTGAACTTGTTTTAAGGTTTGGAGCCTCAATCTCCAGACAGAGTAGTTCTATTTGCTCTGCATGTTGTATGGCAAGTGTAAAGGTTATTACCTATTGGTGCTCTTTACCATGTCCCATTCCTTACATGTGTGCTTGCTACTATAGGCACTAGAATTCCTCCATTTAATGAATGGTTCTTTTTGTTTATTTTGTCTATTACTCTAAGTCAGGGGATGTCATCCTCTTTTCATGTTTTGAAAGGAAAGCAGAAATACTGATGGGTGAAAGCACACATGGACACAAGATGTAGCACCCATAAATAATTAGCTTATACTCATAGGCATACATCACATAGAGAAGTATATACAAGGATCTACATCCACATGGTTGACTCACTATAGGTCTAGAAACTAGATGTGTAGTAGTAGTAGGTGTTCTAGTTGTACAAGCAGAGTAGTGTAGCAAGTATTGGAGAGTTGGATGTAGGATGAACCACAATGCGTCCACCTTGGATGCATTCTCATTAAGGAACCTTCATAATGATGTATGGTGTACATCGTAAAAGGTTCAAGTACTGGAGGTAATACTTGGAGATTCGGATGGAAAGGGCTTGGAGTGTTTGATTGTCGGCTGCCTTTGTTGACAACTAAAGTCATACTAAGTGAGTGACTAGATGGTCCTTTTAGTATTCTTGAGGCAAATTCTTTTGATGCTCTTTGTTGGGAGGTTTGAGGGAGTTGGATAACCATCTGGGTGGTTGCATGACCACTTGGGTGGTCGTATAACCTCCTTCGTAGTTGCATAATCCTTTGGGCCAGCTAGACGGCATATGGGAAGATGAAGGGTCAGCCGGAAGCTAAAGGGCTAGTGGCAATTGAAGGGTTTAGGGTTTAGGGTATGTGACTCAAAAGGCAATTGAAGGGTCTTCCACAGACCATGAAGGGTCATACACGAATCTTCTTTTTGATTTTATGTTCATATCCCCACAAGAGATAGAGAGAGAGAGTAAGAGAGAGAGAGAGAGAGAGAGAGAGAGAGAGTGAGGGGGGGGGGGAGAGAGAGAGAGAGAGAGAGAGAGAGAGATGGAATCCAGTGAGTGGCTTCTTTCTAACTCTCTTTCTCTCTCTCTCTCTCTCTCTCACTCTCACTCACTCTCTCTCTCTCTCTCTCTCTCTCTCTCTCTCTTGTGGGGATATGAACACAAAATTGAAAAAAAAATCCGTGTAAGAGTTTTAGGCTCTTCTAAGGAGAACATGGCCATTGAGATTAGTGAATCTCAATAGAATATACATCCCTTCTTGTAAGGATTAAATTGAGTTTATTTTAACACTAGGATGTTATGTTTTTGTATTTTTTCTTTGCAAAAAATCATCATTAGCTTCTTTTGTCACGTTTTCAACTTGTTTTACATAGATTAGAGAGAATAAAGCGGGGCATGATTGCATGCATAACTTTGTTCTTGTTTTTATGTAGCAATTGATGTGTACGCATTAAAATTGTCTTCGATTTTCTTGTTTTGATTAACATGGATTAAGCTTTGCAACTTGAGTTAAGAATATGTGTTATGAAGATTCATAAATTGGGTTTCTATTTTTATTCATTTATTTTAAGTTTATGTGCTCTATGTTTGTGTATAGGTTGTACAATTACATGGAAGCATATACAGGAGTTATTTTTGGGTTCCCAGAATGTACATGAACATTATTATGTCACGAATGGTTGTTTTGTGGCTATACCAAGTTTTTGATTTACTACATCTATTTTTGGGGCCATGAGTGTATGATGGAGAAGTTGTAAGTTTCCCGTAGTACGTGAAATCCACATAAGCTGTTCCATGTCGGAAAACCAACGTAGAGGTAGATACCTTATGGGATCTCTCTACAGGGTTATATGGGAGATACAACCTGTGTAACCACTTCGTTCTAAGGGAGTTCAAAGCAAAAGGGATTTTGTAGAGATTTCATAGGTGTTTCATACGGATTTCATTTTGTGTTTGCCGCATTTTTTGAAAAATGGTTACGGTCATGGCGTGAATGTGGGAGGAATGATGTTTTTGGGGAAAAATGGAGCTGCCCTCATGCTTTTGAGTTGTGTGATTTTATAATGAGTTGCTGATAAGAAAGAATGTCAACTTCAATGTTCATGTTTTGTATAAGGTTTGGAGACCTATGTGGAGGAGGTACTAGGATGTGGGGGAGTTTCTCATCAGTGAGATCATAGTTGATGTAGTTAGGAATGAAGAATTTCGGCCCAAAAAGGTAGGACCTGCCTGGAGCGATGTACAAAAATAATGTGTGTACTCTGTTGGTCCTTCCCTGATAAGTTTTGGTCATGAATTGAAATGGAAAATCTGTATGCGAGTAAATTGCATTGATTGGTAATTGTAGTGGAAAATGTTTATTTCCGACCGCCCTCTGAGCAATTCTCCCTCCGCGGCGTCGTCTGCAGGTGACCGGTTTCACGTTGTATTCAAGCCGGGGGAGTTTTAAGTATATCGAATCAATGCCCGAAGCCGTAATCCGACGCAGAACGCGGACTGTTGCGAGGTTGAAGGGATAACGAGAGAGAATTTGTACAACCGTTCAACCTCTTGACGATGGACGTTCCCCCACGTCTTTCTCCTTTTTCTTCTGTCCGTTCGCTCCCTTTTCCCCCCTTGCTTGCTCACTCTTTCTGCCGCTCTCTCGTCTGGTTGCGAAGCGCTCGAGGCTGGCCGCCGCACGGATTGGAATCCTCTGCCCACTCGCCGCCAAGAACATCCCTGCCTGGCTACGGGGTCGGTGCCTCTGTGCGCTTCTGTGCGCTTCTGTGTGCTTCTGTGTGCAATTTGCATTCAGCATCCGGCCAATCAGACTTGCTGGCTGAGAAGGTCGGTTTGCTGCTCGCCTGTTTTGGGCTTCCCCGCACATCGGTCGTGTGAGGGAAAGACACGGTCGCTCCGTGGCCTCAGCGCATGTCCGGGTCTCCAATTGGGCGTACCCGCGTGCAACTCACCGCAGGGCCTGACATCAGCGACGAGTGGACATGCTCGCTCTCAGGTCGGCCTCAGAAGAAGCGCGCTGAGCTTCTTCGTATCTCCGCGGGCAGCCACGATAGCAGCGGCCCTCAGCACGCTTCCGCTCTTCATTGAGACAGGCGGAGCCACGGTGTTTCGCTCGATCTAGCCCACACAGCATTCCCACCCTCAGCCGCCCAGCAGGGACACATCCCCATGCACGCCCCGTGGAGGGCGCCACAGCCCCCTCACGAGCTTGACATGGGGTTCTCCCGCTACGCCCAGCCCGCGGCCGGCTGGGACGCGCCCACTCCCGTGCCCTCTCTTGCGACGGACGCCGCGCCTTCCCTGAACAGCCGCGGCGGTGGATCCCTGGCCTCCCTGGCTCTCACCCGCAGTGGCGGTGCAGCCCACTGCGGCGCAGCCGACGCAGGCTCTCGCGGGCTCGGCACGTCTCATCTCGCAGGGGATGCGGTGAGAGCTGGCGTCGTCGTCCCTCCCTTACATGTGCCCCCTCCGTCGTCGTCCTCCTCGACCCCTCTGCTGGGCCGCTTGGCCGCAGCAGAGCTGGCGAGGAGCGCAGCACGGGCAGCGAGGATCCAGGTAACCGTCGGAGCACCAGGCATTGCGAGCGATGCCAGCGGCGCCTGCACCGGGAGCATGGCTGACACGGGAGCAGCAGATTTCGGCTGCGGGGGAGTGGGAGTAGGAGTAGGGGCGGGACCGCGAAGAGCTGGTGCTCCGGTGGCGATGGCCGCCAAAATGGCCTCCCCCGCACTTGCTGCTTGGGACTTTCCCTCCTTCGGCTTGGCAGGAGCAGGAGGAGCAGCGGCTGCCCACCACTCTGCAGCTCCGGCGGGCGCTCCTACGTCAGGTGCTCTGTCAACGTCGCCGCAGGCTACTTCCTCCTCCTCGGTGTCCGTGCGCATGCCTATGCCTTCCTCGGTCACAGCAGCAGCAGGGGCAGGCGCAGCTGCAGCTGCAGCTGCATCTTTAGCGTGCTCGTCGTCTGCCTCAGGTCTCCACGTCGCCACTTGGGACCTTCGCGACGTGACGTCTAGCGCATTTCCTAGACGTGCTCTCAGGCGAACCTCCATGGAATGCGAAGGGCCTCAGCAGCACCAGCAGCAGCAGCAGCAGCAGCAGGAACAGGAACAGCAGCAGCAGCGGAGCACAACCGCTGGTAGCTCGAGCACAGGGATGAACAGGTTGGCGGCAGGTGAGGCCCTTCAAGAGGCTGAGGAGGACCAGGAGCTGTCCATGGAGAAGGACGCAGACATGGAGAATTGGCTGAGAGAATCCAGTGCCACAGTCAACTCCACCCAGCGCAAGTCGATGAGTATGGTGCCTCTCCAGGCGAAGGAGCAGGCACAGAAGATTCTCCAGCAGCAGCAACAGCAGCAGCAGGAGAAAGACAAGGAGAGGGAGAGGGAGAGGGAGAGGGAGGGCGAGTTGAAGGCCGCAAGAGAGCTGGAGCCCACAGCGGGCCTGGTTCCCTCGCAGCAGCAACCACAATCGCAGCAGCGCAAAGGCTTTGTTGGGACATGGGGCGGGAGTCTGGCGGCGGCACTGCGCCTGACGCGCCATGTTGGGCCATCGCCTGCTGCACCCGCTGCAGCAGCTGCGGCCTCTTCCACTCCAGTAGGGCTTGGGGGCAAGGCCCCTGCTGCTGCTGCTGTAGCAGCAGCGGCAGCAGCTGCTGCTGCTGCTGCTGCTGCTGCTGCTGCTGCTGGGGGACACGGGCCACATCCAACACAACAGCACACGCATTCCAGTCATCCGGCAGTGCTGCGGTCCATGGCAGCTTTTGAGTCTTCAGTTCAGCAGCCACTCAAACCATATCAAATCGAGCCGGCGGAGCTGCTGCCTTCCTACCTGCCCCATCAGCACCAGCACCAGCATAAGCAGGTGATGCAACAGCAGCCGCTACCGTTTCTGCAGCAGCAGCAGCAGCACAACCACCACCACCACCAGCAGCAGCCCCTTTCACGTCATGCCTCTCTACAGAAGCTGACAGAGCAGGAGGAGGACGAGGAGGAGGGAGACGAGCAAGGACGGTTCTCAAGACTCTACACGCGGGCTTCCACTGGCTGCGCCCCGTCTGATGCCACGCAGCCGTTCCCCCCGTTCAGGACGTCGTCCTTGCCCGGGCCCGGGGGCCGCGGGAGCACCGTGCCAGGCGGTCCATTGGGATCGGACCAAGGCGGTTTTGGAGAGGTTGAAGGTGACTCACCCGTGGGCTGTGGAGACGGGGGTGCAGAAGGTTGGGATGGAATGACCGATGATTCTATGGGGTTTGATCCTGCACTGGAAGCAGGCGATGGGGGGGCGCCTCTGTACTCCATTCCTTCGGGAGTTCATGCGCACCATGCTGGGTACCAGCAGCACCGGGTCCCGCATGTCCCAATGCCGCCAGCAGGGGCTGATTCTGGCCCTGCACGTCAAGTTGGTGGTGCCTTCCGGGGAGGAGCGCCAGGGCTCTTTGTTTCTGT
>SZWC01004782.1:11999-45641 GCA_023375785.1 Penium margaritaceum | reverse complement strand
AAAAATTCAAATCAGTGATGCGGAACGGTGAATGCTGGAGGCTACAGAGCTCCAAATGAGGCGAGGAAGGGCGCGATGGAAAGCTTGAGATCTAAGCTTTCCAACGAGCCATAGCACGCAACTTTTGGTGGCTATTTGAGTCCGGCACAGGCGGGTGAAGAGAGGATGGCGGCTGACGCGATTTGCGTCTGCGGCTCCTCCACGTCCGTGCGGCTTCCAGGAAGCTGCACGGCTGGAGTCAGCACCTACAAAAGGTACTGATGCCTCTGGTGCCTGAGTGGCCACGGCCGCCGCTGCTGCTGTTGCTCGCTGATGGTGCTGTTGCTCGCCCGGTTTGCGGCTCCAGGTCGCCACACGGGCGGCCTCGGACCGGCTGCTGCTGCGCGCAAGGGCTCCAACGGCCTCAAGCCGTTGTGGCACGCTGCAGCTGCAGCACAAACTTGCCGTTGCGGTTTCTGGCGCATCAGGATGATGGCATATGCATCGCTGCGTGCTCTTGTCGCTTCAAGCGACTCAGGGTGGTGATGGGTCCAACCAGGACCTGCTGCTGCTGATGTGGGCTGCTGCCACTACTGCTGCTCACTGCTGCTGCAGCAGCTGCGTCTATGCTGCGCAGCACGACGAGCACTGGCTCGCCTGCTCTGATACCATTAGACTATTCCAGGAAGCTTCCTAGCCTTTTTGCTTGCTAGCCTGACAGCACGGGTTTGGTTGGTTGACACACAGGTCATGCAAGGGACAACAAGGGTAGGGAGAGACACGTGCACTTGTATCTCAAGCTTCAACTGAAGTAAATGCAGAGAGAAATAACAAATGACAGGTCCACAGCATAAATAGCCGCCGTGGCTCACGGCGGGTGGCGCACACGGCGGTGCCTGTCAAACCTGAACCGGCCCAAAACCACTGTTTTAGCCATAATTCTGCGCACAAGCGTCCAAACGGAGCGCCGTCTGATCCTACGGATGCACGAAAAAAAGACAGACACAACGACTGGTCACACGCCTACGTCCGGGAACAGCCGGAGAGTGTAAGAAAACAAACATGTAAATCAGCTTGGCAGGGCTGTCCACCGAGAAAATCCTGAAGACCTCCAAACGTAGTCCGTGGGCTGTGGGAGCCCTCTGGTACACTGGGTAGGCTGCCAGGCTGCCTCCAGCGGGTGGAGCATCACCTCAGGGAACTCTGTCTCCAGCTGGGTCCGCCTCAAGGATCTGCACGAGCATGGACACGGCCAAGTGGTCACAACCAACTGTACAACTGTGTATGACTGACAACATCACAACAGACTTCGCCGACGGACTCGTCATGACCAGAAGTTGGGAAGATGAGCCACGAAAAGGCTCAATCTGAGCTTGCCAGCCACATTTGCATTCCTCACATGCATTCAAGCACAGTTGGCCATGGGCATAACCAGGTTCATCCTCTAGTCAGTTTGTTATTTGAACGGTGGCCTAGTTTATGCTAGGAAATTGGTCTGTGGACAGGTGGGATTGGCTCCACCAGTTTCGAGGGTGGCGAGAGAGATCGAGCTCGCTGCTCGCTCTCTCGCCTCCTCCCTTCGCGTAACACCTCTGTGACGCGTGATTGCGAGTTACACTCGATCCGTTTTCTTGTGACTCTCACTACTCCGCACCAATCCATGGCGCGTTGCCCATTCTTGCATGCGACCTGTCATGCTCTTGCCTCAGTCTACCCTCTAGCCTAGACTTTCCACTGGTATCAGAGCAAGGTTGGTGCGTGAAAGCCGGACGGCGGATCGATCTACCGTCCACGCATCCTGGGCCGAATCCGCGGCTGCCACTCTTGGCGGCGTTGGCTCACTTCTCCTCCTAGCTGCACTGGGGGAGGCACACCCCCACTTGTCCTGTGGCAGACCCTCTCTTGGCTGCTCTCGACGGCAGACGTTTCCGCCCAGCCTCAACCACGGTCTCGCCTGTCTTGGTGACGACCCTGGCGGGCGGTATCCACCCGTCCCGTCCTTACCTCCCTCTCTCACCTTAGCACCTCCCTCGGGTTCGCCTCCTCTTCATCGGCCGAGGACAGGGACGTCGCCTCTCTTGGCTACGATTCTCTTGTGGCGGAGGTTAGGTTTGAGGGGAGGATTCCCTCATTCCGGCCTCTCTCTCCGTGCCACCCACCACTCTGGTGAGAGCCGGATCTGTAGTAGGCGGGCGTCTCCCGCCTCAGTGCGGTTCTCACACCACACTACGGCCGGCGTCCACTACACCTCTCACCGTAGCATCGCCCATAGCAGCAGCAGCAGCATCAACAACAGCAACACGGCGGCAGCAGCACGACGGCAGCAGTAGCAGCAGCAGCAGCAACAGCACGACAACAGTAGCAACAGCAGCAACAGCAGCAGCACGCCAGCAATAGTAGCAGCAGTAGCAGTAGCAGCAGTAGCAGCAACAGCAGCAGCAGCAGTTACAAAACGGCCGCAGCAACACGACGACAGCAGCAGCAGCAGTAGTAGCATCACCGGCAGCAGCAACAGTAGCAACACGGCGGCTGCAGCACAACAGCCGAAGCAGCAGCAGCAGCAACACGGCGGTAGCAGCACGACGGCAACAGCAGCACGACAGCAGCAACAGCAGCAGTAGCAGCAGCAGTAGCAGCAGCAGTAGTAGCAGCAGTAGCAGCAATAGCACCTCCATCGCGGCAGCCGCACAAAAGGGGACGATAGCAGCAAGCAACACTGCAGCCTTGTAGCGGTCTCATCACCACCGTCTGGTGGTGGCAGCCGTCACGCTGGCGCACTGGGAGGACCTCGGTGGCTCCTCAGGGGAGAGCTCAGCGCGGCAACGCCACATCCACCGTGACGCCGCCTCCGTCGAGACAACCTCACCAACCATCACAGCCAAGGCGGCCCTCCATACCGTTAAGCTCCCCTCTTTCCCATTCTCCTGGGGGGGTCGAGCACCTGCACGTTAGCGCTGGGGTGGACACCGTAGCTGCTCGCGTGTCCTCTGTCCTAGGTCACAACGTTATTGCTGTGGCCACCAGGGTTTCGCGCACAGCCCTTGCAGTAGTTGACGTTGCAGCAGCAACCGCCGCCACCCTAGCTGCCGCTGCCCGAGCTTCTCGTGCCTCCGCCTCGATCTCGGCAGGACGCGCTACTGAGTCATACACCGAAGCCGCCGTTGTCGCCGGTCCGGTGGCTGCCGCTGCTGCAGACATCTTCACTCAGGTTGCTGCAGCCGCTTCTACTATTGCCTCCGCGACTGCCTCCGCTGTGTCTGTCGTGTCTGCAGCCGCTTCTTCCACTCGTACCTCCACCTCTGGTGCTGTTGCAACTGCCTCATCTACTCCCTCGACCATCACCAGCGTCATCACAGCCGCCATCTCCATCGTTGCAGCCTTCACCACTCTTGGAGCCGTCCTCACCACCGGAGCGCTTACTCTGGTGATCCCCATCACATCCATTGTCTCCGCTTTCTCAGTTGCATTCGCAGCTGCTGTCCCACCACTCCTTGCCTTGTTGTGCGTGCCTCCACCTCCCTCTGCTTTGTGAGATTCTTCGGCTGCTGCTCTGTCTCCTTGCATCCTTTCCTCTCTTGCGGGATCCTGTTGCTTGTCTGATTGGGGTCGGGCTGTCCTGCAGCACACATCTCTCGTGCCTTGGGCACGTCCAGTTGTCCCACACCCACTGGGGCAGGGGAAACTCTGCCGAAATCTGTCCGGCAGGACCTCATCGTCGTCACCATGCCGAGTGACGACGAATCAGTCATAGCTGACCTGCAGCGCCAGTTGCGCCTCGCTCTCGAGGCGCAACGTGAGGCTGAGGACCGTCTCAAGCTTGCCGATGATAATCGCGCCGCCTTTGCTGATGAGGTTGTAGCGATTGTGCTTAAGCGCCTCCTTGCTACGTCCGTCCCCACTGCTTCTGCCAGCGCTAGCACCACTGCGGCTGCTTCCTCCACACCCTCTGCTTCTAGCACCGCTGCCGGAAACACTGCTGTCACCCCTATCACATGCCAGTAGGACTTCTTCTCGCAGCCACCTGTCCTGTCCGCCGGACTCGTCTTCTCCTCCTGGGAAACCCGCTTCAGCGCCTGGGCCCAGGGGGAGCGTCCGTGGGAATACTATTTCCCAGCTGTCGCACCTTTTACGCCTGTCGCTGCTGAGTCTGCCCGCGCTGTCCGTGCCCTCATTGCTGCTGCGCCAGAGACGCTTGTCGACGAGGTCGGTACCTACAATGCCGACCCCGCCGTGGAGCGTCTCACTGATCCTGTTGGTGCCTACACCATGCTTTGCTATCATACCACAATCACTGGTCAGGCAGCACAGAGTGCCCTCATTGTGCACTTCAACACGCTCATAATGCGTGCTGACGAGTCTGCTGATGCCTACTGGGCACGCGGGCTCAAGCTCCTTCGTGAGCTCGACAAAGCCGCGCCAGGCCAGCTTGCTGCTGTCCACACCATGGTCAACGGCTTGATTCCCGAGCTGTCCGACCTCCTCCGCGACGTCAAATATGACGAGTTGCTGTGTCTCGCTTCTCAGCCCGTTCCTCCTGATTCCCCACCGGGCATTGGCGCTCTCTGGGACTTCGTTGCTGATCGACTCGCCGCTTGGTGGACCAGCCTTCAGAACAAACGTCTACACCGTGCTGCAGTTGTAGGGGTTGCTGCAGCCACCACCGCTTCCTCCCCTGCCTCTTCCTCAGCGGCCGCCGCCTCTTTCGCGTCCTCTTCTTCCTCGGCATCTACGGCCACCGCTCTCGCCTCCCAGGGGCGCGGGCGTGGCCGTGGCCGCGGCAAGGGCAAGGGGAAGGGCAAGGACACTGCACCATCCCGTGTCCCTGGTGCGGTTGTGTGCTGGAACTGTGGTTCCTTTGAGCATTCTTCTCGTACGTGCCCTGCGCCTCCTGACGATCTGGGCCTGGCCCACTCCATGCGTGCGCACTGGTCTCGCACCGGCGGCTCTTCCTCTTTGTCCGCCACTGACTCCTTCTCCCCTTCCGTCTCTCAACCTGTCGGCTCCACCTCTGCTCGGGTCTACTCCACCGCTGGCGTCTCCACAGCTCCACCCCCCATCCCATACCCGTGGGGTTGGCCATCGTTCTACCGAGCGCCCGCGTATGCTGGGCCCCCTTCTTCGGCGTACATCCCACCTCCGTGGTTCGCACCTCCCTCGCAGAAGTCTCCTCCATCTTCCGCAGCATCCGTCGATGGCGAGCGCCAGCTGGAGCAGTCTCTTCTCCAGCGTCTTCACCTCCGCGATCAGGGAGGTGAGAGTGTGTCTTCGTTGGCCGAAGGTCTTCCTTGTCACACTGACACTGTCCTTCGTGGGGACCCCCCGGTCATGTTCTTGGGTTCCAGTCCGCATCTGTTCCGTGGGTTGAGCACTGGCAGTCTGTCGTGCTTCCTCGTTGCCCGTCAGTCTGTGACTCTGCTCCACCCTCTATTGGCACTGTTGCCACCTGTGGCGTCCTTCCTGGTGTTCGTGTCTCCGGTGGCTTCTGGGTTCTCGACTCCGGGGCCACCCACCACATGACCTCTGTTCGCTCAGCGTTTGTGTCGTTGGGTCCCGCTGGTTCCGTCCGTTCTGTTCGTACTGGTTCTGGTCAGTTGGTGCCTGTCCAGGGCGTGGGCGTTGTCTGTTTTGTTGGTCCTGGTGGCGTGCTGTTTCTGCCCGACGTGATGTATGTGCCTTCTTTGGAGCTCAGTCTGTTGTCCGTGCCCTCCCTTGACAATCAGGGCATGGATTTCTCAGCCAGTCGGGGTGTTGGCACTGTCTACATTCGTTCCACTGGTCGCATCGTTCTACGGGGGGTTAAGTGTGATGAACTCTACCGTGTGCCCCTCATTGCTCCCGCTCCCCACTCTGTTGGCTCCTCTCTTGCCCACGTTGCACCATCTCTCTCCCCCGCGGATATCCAACTCTTGCATCGTCGTCTTGGCCATGTTCACACTGATGCCATCTCCAGCATGCTCCGTCTCCAACCTGCTATTGGACTGTCACCCTCCACTTTTCCCTCGCCCTGTCCCTCTGACTGTCTCGACTGTGTCCAAGGGAAAATGCATCGTTCTCCCTTTGCTTCCTCTGACTCCCGGTCCTCCCACCCTCTTGCTCTTGTACACGCTGATGTCATGAGTCCTCTCTCCCATGACCTTCTTGGGGGTGTTGGGCGTTGTGTTTTGTGCCTCACTGATGACTTCTCCCGCTATCGCTGGGTCTTCGCTCTTTGCCAGAAGAGTGACGTCCCTGCTGTCCTTGAATCCTGGCTCCGCCAGGCTGAACGGTCTTGTCAGCGCTCCCTGCGTGTCTTCCGTAGCGACCGCGGCGGTGAGTTCCTTGGACCCACCGCCCGGCTCCTTGAGTCTCACGGGGTGTGTTTGGAGACCTCCGCTCCCTACACACCCCAACAAAACGGAGTCTCTGAGCGTTGGAACCGGACTCTTGCCGACGGCGTCTGTACCCTCCTGTCTAAGTCCGGTCTTCCTCCTCTGTTCGCCTTTGAGGCAATGAGTTACATGACCTGGGTGTGGAATCGGGTCCCACACGAGCCCCTTCCCCGCTCTGTCACACCTTTTGAGCGTTGGTATGGGACCCGTGCTGACCTATGACTCGCTCGCGTCTGGGGTAGCATTGCGTCGGTCTGGCTCCCTGAGGACCTTCGTGACGGAAAACTCTCCCCGCGTGGGCGCCTCTGCCCCTTCTTGGGCGTGTCTACCCAGTCCAAAGCCTGGCGCTTCTGGGACCATGAGCGCCAGCGAGTCATTGAGTCCCGCGATGCTCTTTTCTTCGAGTCTGTCTTTCTCCGTGACCTCAGTCGTCACTCTACGGTAGCCTCCCTGCTGCTGCTCACTCGGTTGCAGGGGGAAGTCGGGCCTGTGGCTCCCATTGTCCCTGCAGTCCCTGCTGCGGTTCCCTCCTCGCAGCCTCCACCCTTGGAGCGGACTTCGTCATATGGCACTGTGACTCCTTCCCCTTCTCCTTCCGTGTCGTCTAGCTCGCTCGGAGCTCCTGCGTCTCCTGCCTTGTCCACCTCAGTCCCGTCCGAGTCCATGTCTCCTGCACACTCCTCAGCGGCTCCGTCCAGTCCGCTCACCCCTGTGGCACCCAGTTGTTCCACCGCTGCTCCGCCGTTGCCTGGTGACCCTCTTGGTCCTGCTCCCATCGAGCCCTTCGTCCGTGGCGGGCGTCTCCGCGCGCTCCCCTCTCCTTCGCCCAGTGTCGCTGCCCCATCCGTCCGTCCTGTCCAGTCCCACCCAGAGCAGCCTGGAAGGCTACCGACTGGCATGCATGCCTTGGGCCTGGCCACAGCAGTGGTCCATCCCAACTCTGCCCTTGGGCAGACACTGCTCAGGTCTGAGCACGAGCGCGCTCTCGAAGCCGCCATCCACAGCAGCGTTGCTGAGTGTCACGCGACAGTTGTTGCTGCACCCTCGTCAGACCCGACTACTGTTCATCAGGCACGCACTGCGCCCGACTCCTAGCAATGGGAGGCAGCCATGCAGGATGAGCTTCGAGCTCTTGGTGACCACGCCGTCTACGAGCTGGTCGATCTCCCGCCCGGTCGCAAAGCCATCGATGCCGTTGGGTCTTTAGGCGCAAGTACAAGCCTAATGGCGAGCTTGACAAGTATAAGGCACGTCTCACTGCCAAGGGGTTCTCACAAGTCCCTGGCGTCGACTTTGACGAGACGTTTGCCCCCGTCGGATGCTACACCACTGCTCGCGCCCTTCTGGGTCTTGTTGCCCACCATGACTGGGAGCTCGAGCAGATGGATGTCAACAACGCCTTCCTGCACGGTCAGTTGGATGAGGAGATTTACATGGTGCAACCTCCAGGGTTCTCTGACGGCACTGACAGAGTGTGGAGACTGCGCAAGGCTCTCTATGGCCTGAAGCAGTCACCACGGTGTTGGAACCAGGAGATCACCTCTACCCTGGAAAAGGGTGGATACCGTCGTAGCACAGTGGATCCTTCTCTCTTTGTCGCTCCCAACTCTGCACCGTTTATTGCAGTCCTCGTCTATGTGGACGACCTCCTCATTGCGTCACCCAGTCGGGAGGCAGTGTCGGCTGTGAAGTCCCTGCTGCAGTCCACGTACAAGATGAAAGACCTGGGCCCAGCTCGAGTTTTTCTCGGCATGGAGCTTGAGCGTGATTGTGCTCACCGCGTTCTGCATGTCCATCAGGCTGCATATGTCAGGAGTCTGGGGGAGCGCTTTGCCTCGCTCCTTGAGTTTGTGCCCTCAGCATCCACGCCGATGACGCCCGCCTGGCAGAGGTTGTTGAAAACACTAGATGTGTCCAAGCTGGGGGAGCAGGTGGATATGACCGACTACCTGCGCGTCATAGGGTCCTTGATGTACCTGGCCACCACCACACGAGCAGACGTCGCTTTCGCTGTGAACTTCCTTGCACAGTTCTCACAGTGCCCACGGGTGCGGCACATGGAGGCCGCGCTGCATGTTGTTCGATATGCGCTTTCCACTGCACGAGTTGGTCTCTGTTACCGGGTGCAGCCGTCCGTCGTTGTTGATGGCTACACTGACAGTGACTGGGCGCATGACACATATGCACGCAGCCGCACCGGCTATGTCTTTCTTGTCGGCGGCTCAGCAGTCTCCAGGAAGAGCGGTAAGCAGGGTTGCGTCGCGCGCAACTCGAGTGAGGCGGAATATGTCGCCCTTGGTGCAAGCACTTGTGAAAGTGTTTGGCTGTGTCGGTTGTTTCAGCAGTTGCGTGTACCCATCCGCTGCATCACCCTACGCTGTGACAATCAAAGCACAAAAGCTATTGCTGAGGTCGACGGCATGCATCACACTCGCACCAAGCACATCAATGTAGAGCATCATTTTGTACGTGAACGTGTGGCTGCAGGTGATGTCAAGATTGTGTGGGTTGACACGCGACAGCAACGAGCTGACTTTCTCACGAAGGCACTCAGCAGCAATGTCTTTAAGGCAGCAGTGCACGCTGTTGGGTTACTGTGTCCTCGTGTTGCTCCTGGTTGAGTTGTCATGCCAGTGCTCGTGTACAGTCTTGTGTTGTGTCACGTCTTGTGACGTTTGCGTTGTGCCTGTGCATGTCGTTCATGTGCGTCGGCTGTGGGTCATGGGGGAGTGTTGGATTCATATCATTATCACACTGTGACCTCTGGCCTCGTTGCACACTCACATCACCGGTGCAGGTGACTGACCAGAGAGAGATGAATTCGCCGACGGACTCGTCATGACCAGAAGTTGGGAAGACGAGCCACGAAAAGGCTCAATCTGAGCTTGCCAGCCACATTTGCATTCCTCACATGCATTCAAGCACAGTTGGCCATGGGCATAACCAGGTTCATCCTCTAGTCAGTTTGTTGTTTGAACGGTGGCCTAGTTTATGCTAGGAAATTGGTCTGAGGGCAGGTGGGATTGGTTCCACCAGTTTCGAGGGTGGCGAGAGAGATCGAGCTCGCTGCTCGCTCTCTCGCCTCCTCCCGTCGCGTAACATCTCTGTGACGCGTGACTGCGAGTTACACTCGATCCGTTTTCTTGTGACTCTCACTACTCCGCACCAATCCATGGCGCGTTGCCCATTCTTGCATGCGACCTGTCGTGCTCTTGCCTCAGTCTACCCTCTAGCCTAGACTTTCCGGCCGAGTGGTCACAGTAAACTGTACAGGAACGGCACAAAGCACAACACTCCCCCATGACCCGATGGTACGCATGTCCATACGCGTGCAGCACTGGTACAACCACATAGTGGGTGACACAGACAGATGAGACGCAAACGTACATCCCACACTCAACCACTGTCACGCACGGGGCGAAGCCCAATAGAACGAATGGCCACCAGGAACTTTCCGCGGGCAAGTGCCTTCGTCAAGAAATCAGCACNGTCCGCCGCCTGTCGTCGCGCCGGTGTCACCAGGGCCGCCTGCCTCAGGGATCTGCACGAGTATGGACACGGCCGAGTGGTCACAGTAAACTGTACAGGAACGGCACAAAGCACAACACTCCCCCATGACCCGATGGTACGCATGTCCATACGCGTGCAGCACTGGTACAACCACATAGTGGGTGACACAGACAGATGAGACGCAAACGTACATCCCACACTCAACCACTGTCACGCACGGGGCGAAGCCCAATAGAACGAATGGCCACCAAGAACTTTCCGCGGGAAAGTGCCTTCGTCAAGAAATCAGCACGCTGCAAGTCAGTGCCAACCCACATGATGGAGATCACGCGTCGCTCCACCAGATCACGAACGAAGTGATGCTCAACCGCAATATGCTTTGTGCGAGCATGAAAAACACCAGAGTTCTCCGCAATGGTGAGAGCACTCTGGTTGTCGCAACGCAGCACAATGGCGGGTACTAACTGCCCAAGCATAAGAAACAAGCGCTGCAGCCAAACTGCATCAGCTGCCCCTGCCCCGAAAGCCACATACTCTGCCTCCGACGAGCTACGTGCGATGCATCCCTGCTTCCCGCTTCGCCAAGACAAAGCGGTACCACCGAGCAGAAACACGTACCCAGTGCGACTGCGCCCGTCAGGGCTCCAAGCCCAGTCGTTGTCAGTGTAGCCGTCAAGGACCACCGAACACTGCCGACGAAAGCAGACTCCGAGATACGGCGTGGAGACCACGTACCGTACCACTCGCACAGTCGCGTGAAGAGCTCTCGCACGTGGAGCCTACAAGAACTGAGCGAGGAGGTTGACGGCGAATGTGATGTCAGGACGCGTGGTAGTGGCCAGGTACATCAGAGATCCGATAAGACGGAGGTACAAGGTCACGTCCACTGTCTCCCCGAGCTGTGTAGGGTCATCCACCTTCAGGGCATCCTGCCCATCAGGTGTGAGTGGTGTGGAAGCAGTGGGCACTGCACCAAGGAGATCACTAAAGTGCTCCCCCACGACTCGTGCGTATCGGGCCTGATGCAGCAACAGTGTCCGATGTCTGCGATCTCGCACGATCTCCATACCAAGAAACACCGATGCAGGACGGAGGTCCTTCATCCTGTAGGCGGTCTGCAGGACAGCCTTGGCCTCCTTCACGACCTCCAGCGACGGAGACGCGATCAGAAGGTCATCAACATAGACCAGGATGGCGGTAAATCGCTCGGGTGTCGGTAGGATGAAGAGTGAGGGGTCTGCCTCGCTCTGTACGTATCCTGCGCGAGTCAAGGTGCCAGTGATCTCCCGGTTCCAACACCGTGGAGACTGCTTGAGGCCGTACAAGGACTTGCACAGGCGCCAAACCTTGTCACCGTCCTCAAAGCCTGGTGGCTGAGCCACGTAGATCTCCTCATCCAAAGAGCCATGGAGGAACGCGTTGTTCACATCCATCTGGTGTAGTTCCCAGTCATGCTGAGCCACTACACCGAATAGAGCTCGAGTTGAGGTCATGCGGCCGACAGGGGCAAAGGTGTCAGTGTAATCAACTCCCTCAATCTGAGAGAACCCCTTGACGACGAAGCGGGCCTTGTAGCGTTCCAGTGAGCCATCCGGCTTCACTTTCTTGCGAAAGACCCACTTGACCTAATCAATCGCCCCCTCCCAGGGGGAAGGTCGACCAGCTCGTAGACTCCGTGCTCTCGGATAGCGCGAAGCTCATCCTCGCAAGCAGCTCGCCAGGCATCAGCATCCTGCGATGAGAAAGCCTCCCTCAATGTGCCCGGGTCAGGCGCCATAGAGGGGGAACTCTGCGTGGCAAGTGCACACGCCTCAGTGTCAGGCCTGACGGCCACAAGATCAGCTGCTGCGTCACAGGAGATGTGGAACTTGCGAGTGACCAGGTCGTGCCCTATGGGGCACGCTGGGTGTACCTCTGAAAGCTCAGTGCGGACACTCAGGCCTAAGGCCTTTGTGCCTGGATCACCACTTGCGATGTTGCGAGAGGAACGTCTGGGTCCGGAACTCGACGCTCGCTGAGCTCCAGAATCCAGTGGTCGAAGGCGACCACCGGGCTCACGGGAGTAACCGGAGGTCGAGGGGCGCACCTCAGGCTCAGGAACAGGTACGACCACAGGGACAGGTACGACCACAGCTGGTGAGGTTTGAGACGAGGCAGTCAGAGATGCCGTGCGAGGAGATGCGTGTGTGGGGGACACTGAGCTGGGGGTGACAGCGGGCAAGGCTGGCCCGGACACTGAGACAGGAGTGTCAGCCGACATAGGGACAGGAGTGGGCTGGGCTGGGTCAGACGCCGGAGCAGGGGTGCCAGTGGACACAGGTGGTGATGCAGGAGGAGGCGTGAGAGCAGCGGTACCTGTGGGGTGTGAAGCAGGCTGAACAGGCGGGATCTCTGGACCAATGGCAATGATAGCCGGATCATCAAGTGCTGGAGATCGAGAGGGGACTCGAGCGGACACATCAGCCTGACGAGAAATGGTCGCTGGCGGAGAGGTCTCCCCCATCCGCCGAGGACCCTCACAGGAAGGGACATGAGCTGCCGAGAGGGCTGTGATCGACGTCAGATCACGGTAGGTGAGTGACTCAAAAAACAACGCGTCACGGGACTCAATGACACGACGGCGAGTGGGGTCCCAAAAGCGCGAGGCCTTCGACCGGGGGGAGATGCCGATGAAGACACACAAGCGACCCTGAGGGGAGACCTTGGACCCCTGCTGGTCCTCGGTGAACCATACGAAGGCCAGGGATCCCCAGACGCATGCAAGACGAAGATTAGCACGGTGGCCAAACCAGAGCTCGTACGGTGTAACATGATCCGGAAGCGGACCATGCGGGAGGCGGTTCTAGACCTAAGTCATGTAGGCGAAGCCCTCAAATGCAAAGGACTCCGGGAGACCGCACTCAGACTGCATGGCGCGGACCGCATCCTCCATGGTGCGGTTCCAGCGCTCAGATACACCATTATGGTGTGGGGTAGCAGGAGCGGAGACCTGGTGAAAAATGCCGTGTTCAGCAAAGAAGGAGTCCATCTCGCCGCGGAACTCGCCGCCACGATCCGAGCGAAAGGTATGTAGGGTGTGGCGAGACTGACGCTCAGCCATCACGAGCCAGAGCTGAACCGCAAGGGCGGCGTCGCTCTTCTGACGCAGACTGTAGACCCACTGCATCCGGGTGAAGTCATCAGTCAGCGTCAGAACATACCGGCCCCTCTCGGACAGCGACTCGACCGGGAGAGGACCGAGCAGGTCCGAGTGGACCAACTCGAGGGGCCTCAGCGCTCGGGAACGCGAATCAGGGTAAGTGCACCCGTGCATCTTTCCATGAGCGCAAAAAAGGCAGTCGGTCTTGGGTGGCTTCTCGAAAGAAGCCACGTCAAGACCAAGAGCGGGCTGTGTCCGGATGAGCTTCGACACGGTGTCGGAGCCCACGTGACACAGACGTCGGTAAAGCAACCGCTGGTGTTTCGCGGATAGAACACCAGTGACAAAAATGCGACCAGAGGAGGAGGGAGAGCAAGGGGAGGAGGGCCGAGTAATGCGGTACAAATCATCTATGACTGAAGCACGCAGGACAATGCTACGGGTGTCAAGAGCAGTCACAGTCGCTGCATCAGCGGTATGCTCAACAGAGAGACCCATCAGAGTACAGGCATGCACAGACAGCAGACTGAGCTCAAGATCAGGCACAAACAGCACGTCAGAGAGATACAGGGGGCCAGACGGACCATCAAAGCATACAACCCCAACACCGTGAACCGGTAAGGACTGACCAGAGCCTGTACGAACAGAACAGACAGTCGTGACAGGACCAAGTACCACAAAGTCACTACGACGACACGTCATGTGGTGGGTGGCATCGGAATCGATGATCCAAGTGCCACCGGAGTCACGACTGGTGGACGTCAGTGTACAACGAGTAATGGAACACTCGGCATCAGAGGGACGCTGAGCCGTCAGTGGGAAGGAACGACGTACATAACGAAGGTGAGACTCATGAATCCAGTCAATACAGTCAGTCCCAACATCCTCACATGCGGACTGTGCTCCCCCACATGTGTCATCACGAGTCACGAGGACGGACAAACAAGCAGTCTGTGACCCACTCGATGATGACAACACACTCGCACCTCCCTGAAAGCGAAGCGCCAGAAGATGACAAAGCTTGGCGATGGTGCGGTCACGTGGGTCTGGATCACTGCTGCTCGCCGGTGAGGATGCAGGAACAGCTGTAGTCGTGGTCGCCGCGCGTCCAGAGGAGTGTGCGGTCGACGTGCCGGACGCGGTGCGAGCAACATGGGCAGCCTGAAGTCCGCGAGTGATGCGCTACCAGTCAAGCGGCTGCTGGCACTCGGTGTAGCGATGGGCACCTCCACAGTTGTAGCAGTGCACGGAACGGCCACTGCTACCACTGGATGACGACTGCTGCTGACCCGATCCGCGCTTCCTATTCTTCTTCTTCCCCTGGGCAAATGCTGCAACGCCCTGCGTCTGCGTCGGTGTAGACGGGGTCGAAGAGGAGGAGGAAGATGAGGTCGTGATGGAGGTAGATGAGGCTGACTGCAAGAGGGAAGATGGTGGTGAGGACTGCTGCAGCGAGGGAAGTCTCCTGATGTGCTACTGCTGCCTCGCGGGCCGACGTCACCTGGAGGAAAAGCTGATGGGCCCAAGGGAGCAGTTGCAGGGTGGCTGAGAAAGGCTCAAGAGCAAGCATCGCTGTACCGTGTGAATATGTCGGTGTACTCCAGGCAAACTCCGAGCATGATCGTCCAAAGCGCCCACAGCTGTGTGGCCCCTGAGGTCCCCAGACGCGTGTAGATACGCATGGCGCGTCGCCAGTAATCCACCGCAGGCTCCGCTGGTCCCTGACGGAGCGAGTGGAAAGCACGAATGTGTGACGCACGCGTGGCGTGTGTCTCTGCGGCCAGTAGGGACAACGCCAGATCCCAGCCTCCACGAGGATCAGCTCCGGTGCCTGTGCCAGCCTCGCCGAGGAAGGGGCGGAAGTCAACGACAGTCTCGCGTGGCATGGCGTAGAGAAGTCCTCGCATGGCCCGGGCTGCTGTCAGCACCTCTGCTGGATCCGTAGACTGGTATGGGCTGTGGTAGTAAGGCCACACTCCCTCGGAAGTGGCCCACACCTGAAACAGGATCTCCCAGCTGTCAAATCCATCCTCGCTGATGTACCGTGGAGGTGGTGCCTCAAAGTCCTTTGGCTGCCGCTCCGTGGGGAGAGCAAGCGCAGGCTGAGGAGGGCGAGCGACGGGGAAAACTCGTGGAAGGGGGTGATCACTGGGGAAGTCAGGTGACGGTCGTATCGGGGACACGGATGGAGGTCGGATACCCGTCTGCAGTTGACGGAGGCGCTCCTTTAGAAGACGAATCTCCCACTCCTGGGAGTCATCCTCAAAGCCTGGCATGAATGGCTCGTCATCAAGGAGGTCCGCAGGTGGTGGGGAAACCACACCAGGAGGTGAAGCTGGCGGGGCACCTGTCACGGGCACCTGAGCCGAGTGCTGGGTGGAGGCCGCAACACCGGCAGCTCCCTTAGAAATCTGCGAAGGAACCGTGGATTGAGCGCGCAGGAGCTCAGTCAACGTGCGGATCGCGTCAGTCTGCTCTCGCTGCAGACGACACATCTCCTCTTGCTGGCTGCGCAGGTCCTCAATGGCCTGCGAGCGAGGGCTCAATACCCCTGAAGAAGAGGAGGAGGGATCGCCTGGTCCCTTGTCCTTGTCGTCGGGCGAACTCATGTCGCCGCTCACTATGGGACGACAGGTCAAGTTTGCCGGATTTCAAAACCGTCTGCGTTTCTTGGGGATTTGAAACGCTGGCAACTTTTGACTTTCCGGATGAAAATTTGGCTAAGCGTAATGCTGACGTCAGCAAGTGGTTGCTGACGTCAGCACGACCTGATGACATCAGCAATCAACAATGCTGATGTCAGCTTGTCCCCTCTCCTTTTTTTTTCTTCTTGTCACGGTTCTGCCGCTTCGCGGTGGCGCGCGGCAGCTCCGCGGAAGCTGCGCAGCAGCTTCCGCCCAGCTGCTGCTACAGCTGTGCTGTCAGCTGCAGCAGCAGCTGCGTAGCTGCGTGTGCAGCGGTGGCAGCAGCGGCTACGCTGCTGCTGCTGCTGCTGCGCGCGGCGGCCGCTGCTGCGCGCGGCGGCTGCTGCTGTGCGCTGCAGCTGCTACTGGCTACGGCCACCGCGTGCTGCTGCTGGCTGCCACCGCCGCGCGCTGCTGCTGTTGCCACTGCTACGCTGCTGCTGCCGCCGTGCCTGCCGCTGCTGCTGCTGTGCCGCTGCTGCTGCTGCGCTGCTGTTGCCACTGCTGCTGCCACGCTACTGCTGCGGCCGCTGCTGCTGCGCTGCTGCTGCACTGCTGCCGCCGCCGCCTCTGCTGCTGTTGCTCTGCTGCTGCGGCTGTGGGAGGGCGGCTGCACGCACTGCGGCCACAACACACCTCTGCTTGGCGGTAAACGCCGCGTCTGCTGCCTCTGCAGCTGCGATCTTACGTGGTGGGTGGGATACGTTGACGGCGACCGGCCGTCTCCAACAGATCCCAGAGAACTCTGCTACAGCGGTGACTCTCACTCTGCTGCTCTGCTGCGTCTCTACTGCGCAACTCAGTGAGAGCTGTCTCACTGCTCTGATACCATGAGAAAGTGCGTAGAAGCTTCCTAGCAACACAGCCGCTGACCGGGCGTCAGTGCCTGGTCAGACGGTGACGACAGTCACAGGTCGTACCCGCAACGGCAAGGGTTTGGCTAGGAGACACAAGGCACAGTGTCAGAATGCTTCAATATAGCATATGCAGAGAGAAATGACAACTGACAGGTCCAAGGCATAAATACCTGCCGCGGCGCACGGCGGGTGTCGCACACGGCAGTCCAAGAGCTGTCCTAAAATCGGCCCAAAACCAGTGTTTTGGCCGTAACTCTGCGCACACATATCAGAATCCTACGCCGTCTGAACCTAGACGTGCAGAATCAAAAGACGGACGCAGTGACTGGTCACATGCATGCATCCATTGACTGATAGTGAACATACAATGCAAAAACATGCAAATAGGCCTCATGGCCAGTCCGCCGAAAGGCGCCTGCAAGACGTAGGAAGCACAGCAAAGAGTCCCGGTGGCATCTGGGGCTCTGGAACAGTAGTCGGTCAGCTCCAAGCGGATAGTCCGCCGCCTGTCGTCGCGCCGGTATCACCAGGGCCGCCTGCCTCAGGGATCTGCACGAGTATGGACACGGCCGAGTGGTCACAGTAAACTGTACAGGAACGGCACAAAGCACAACATGCCCTCCCTTCGTAGATGCACACACCACCCAGAGTGGAGTGATGCAGTTTTTTGGTGTAGTTTAACTTATGTGTAGCGGCATACGTACACGGGCCGTCGTGTACGTGGTTGTGCAGATGACTAACAGAGTGTGTTGTTCATGGGCGTAGAACACACAAGTAGTTGTGATTTGTAACGTTCCTGTTGACCTGTATAGTTTATTGTGACCACTCGGCCGTGTCCATACTCGTGCAGATCCCTGATGCGGGCCCTGGTGGTACCGGTGCGTCATCTGGTTGCGGACTACCAGCTTGGAGCTGACCACTGACCGTTCCAGAGCTCTGGATGCTACCCAGGACCTCCTGCAGTTTTTCTACAGCACGCAGGACTTCATCAGTTTACTAGCCGTGGGCTTGATGGAGATGATGCAAGAAAGCTTCCTAGCAACACTCCCGTTGACCAGGCGTCAGTGCCTGATCAGACGGTGACGACAGTCACAGGTCGTGCACGCAACGGCAAGAGTTTGGCTAGGGGACACAAGGCAAAGTGTCTGAATGCTTCAATAGCATTTGCAGAGAGAGATAACAAATGACAGGTCCATGGCCTAAATACCTGCTGCGGCGCACAGTGGGTGTCGCATGCGGCGGTCCAAGAGCTGTCCTAAAACCGGCCCAAAACCACTGTTTTGGCCATAACTATCTGCACACATGTAAGAATACTACGCCGTCTAAACCTAGACGTGCAGGATCACAAGACGGACGCTACGACTGGTCACATGCATGCATCCATCATCAGATAGTGGACATGCAATGAAAAAACATGCAAATCGGGCTCATGGTCAGTCCGCATAAAAGACTCCTGCAGGCTGCAGAGAAACAACAGGGAGTCCCGGCAGTGTCTAGGGCTCTGGAACGGTAGTCGGCTAGCTCCAAGCTGGTTGTCCGCCGCCCTTTGTCCCTCCGATGTCACGAGGGCCCGCCTCAGGGATCTGCACAAGCATGGACACGGCCGAGTGGTCACAGTAGACTATACAGGAAATGTCCATACACGTGCAACACTGAGACAAGTACAATAGTGAGTGTGAAATAGATGAGACACAAACACACATCTCACACAACCACCCTCAGGCATGGGACGAAGCCCGACAGAACGAATGGCCACCAGGAACTTTCCGCGAGCTTGTGCCTTCGTCAAGAAACCAGCACGCTGCATGTCAGTGCCAACCCACATGAAGGAGATCATGTGTCGCTCCACCAGATCACGCACAAAGTGATGCTCAATCGCAATGTGCTTCGTGTGAGCGTAAAAGACACCAGAGTTCTCCGCAATGGCGAGAGCACTCTGGTTGTCGCAACGAAGCACAATGGCGGGTATTGACTGACCAAGCTCAAGAAATAGGCACTACAGCCATACCGCCTCAGTAGTCCCTGCGCCCAAAGCATCGTACTCTGCCTCCGACGAGCTACGTGCGATGCAGTCCTGCTTCTCGTTACGCCAAGACAGAGCAGTACCACCGATCAGGAACACGTGGCCAGTACGACCGCGTCCATCTGGGCTCCAAGCCCAGTCGTTGTCAGTGTAGCCGTCAAGGACCATCAAACACTGCCGACAAAAGCAGAGTCCGAGGTACGGTATGGAGACCACGTACCGCACCACTCGCACAGCCGCGTGAAGGGCTCTAGCACGAGGAGCCTACGGGAAATGAGCGAGGAGATTGACAGCGAAAGCGATGTCAGGAAGTGTGGTAGTGGCCAGGTACATCAGAGATCGGATGAGACAGAGGTACAAGGTCACGTCCACTGTGTCCCCCAGCTGTGTAGGATCATCCACCTTCAGGGCATCCTGCCCATCGGGTGTAAGAGGTGTGGAAGTGGTGGGCAGTGCACCGAGGAGATCGCTGAAGCGCTCCTCCACGACTCGTGCATATCGGGCCTGATGCAGCAATAGCGTCCGGCGCCTGCAATCTTGCACGATCTCCATACCAAGAAACATCGATGCAGGACCGAGGTCCTTCATCCTGAAGGCAATCTGAAGGACAGCCTTGGCCTCCTTCACGGCCTCCAGGGACGTAGACACCATCAGAAGGTCATCAACCTAGACGAGGATGGCGGTGAACCACTCGATTGTCGGTAGGATGAAGAGAGAGGGATCTGCCTCGCTGTGTACATATCCTGTACGAGTCAAAGTGTCGGTGATCTCCCGGTTCCAACACCGCGGAGAATGCTTGAGGACGTACAAGGACTTGCGCAAGCGCCTGACCTTGTCACCGTCCTCAAAGCTTGGTGGCTGAGCCACGTAAATCTCCTCATCCAGAGAGCCATGGAGGAACATATTGTTCACATCCATCTGGTGCAGTTCCCAGTCATGCCGAGCCACTACACCGAACAGAGCTCGAGTTGAGGTCATGCGGCCGACAGGGGCAAAAGTGTCAGTGTAATCGATGCCCTCAATCTGAGAGTACCCCTTGACGACCAAGCGGGCCTTGTAGTGTTCTAGTGAGCCATCTGGCTTCACTTTCTTGCGAAAGACCCACTTGACCTGAATAGCCTTCCTCCCAGGCGGAAGGTCGACGAGCTCGTAGACTCCATACTCTCGGATAACGCAAAGCTCATCCTCGCAGGTAGCTTGCCAAGCGTCAGCATCCCGTGATGAGAGAGCTTCCCTCAGGGTGCTCGGGTCGGGCGCCACAGAGGGAGAGCTCTGCGTGGCAAGGGCACATGCCTCGGTGTTAGGCCCGACGACCACAAGATCAGTTGTTGCATCACAGGCAATATGGAACTCGCGAGTGACGAGATCGTGCCCTACGGGATACGCTGGATGTACCTCTGTAAGCTCACTACGGACACTTAGGCCTAGGGCCTTTGTGTCAGAATCACCACTCGTGATGCTGCGAGAGGGGCGCCTGGGTGCGGGGCCCGACGCTCGCTGAGGTCCGGAATCCAGTGGTCGAAGACGGCAACCAGGCTAACAGGAGTAACCTGAGCTCGAGGGGCGCACCTCAGGCTCAAGGACAGGCATGACCATAGCTGGTGGGGGCTGAGGCAAGGCAGCCGGTGATGTCGTGCGAGGAGACGCGTGTGTGGGGGACACGGGGCTGGATGTGGCAGCGGGAGCAGGCAAGACTGGACCGGACACAGAGGCAGGGGTGTCGGCAGACGCAGGTACGGAAGTAGGCGAGACTAGACCAGACACAGAGATAGGAGTGCCGGGTGACGCAGGTACTGGCGCAGAAATAGGCGCAGGAGCTGAAGCAGGGACACCTGTGGGGTGTGAAACAGGCTGTACAGGTGAGGTCTCTGAACCGATAGCGATGATCGCCGGGTCATCAAGGGCCGGAGACCGAGAGGTGAAGGGGGCTCGAACGGACACACCAGCCTGATGAGAGGTGCTCTCCGGCGTAGAAGTCTCCCCCATCCACCGAGAACCCTCACAGGTAGGAACATGCGTGGGGGAGAGTGCCGTGATTGAAGTCAGGTCACAGTATTTGAGAGACTCGAAAAAGAGCGCGTCGCGGGACTCAATGACGGGACGACAAGTAGGGTTCCAGAAGCGCCAAGCCTTCGACCGTGGGGAAATGCCGACGAAGGCACACAAGCGGCCCCGAGGTGAGACCTTGGACCCCTGCTGGTCCTCTGTGTACCACACGAAGGCCAGGGATCCTCAGATGCGAGCGAGATGAAGGTCAGCACAATGTCCGAACCAGAGCTCATACGGTGTAATATGGTCCAGAAGCGGACCGTGCGGGAGGTGGTTCCAGACCCACGTCATGTAGGCGAAGCCCTCAAAAGCGAAAGACTCAGGGAGACCGCACTCAGACCGCATAGCGCAAATCGCATCCTCTATGGTGCGGTTCCAGTGCTCGGAAACACCGTTCTGCTGAGGGGTAGCAGGAGTGGAGACCTGGTGAAAAATCCCATCCTCAGCAAAGAATCCGTCCATCTCGCCAAGGAACTCACCGCCACGATCCGAGCGCAAAGTATGCAGCGTGTGATGTGACTGACGCTCAGCCATCACTAGCCAGAGTCAAACCGCAAGGGCGGCGTCGCTCTTCTGACGCAGGCTGTAGACCCATCGCATCCGGGTAAAGTCATCAGTCAGAGTCAGAACATACCGGCCCCGATCAGATAGGAACTCGACCGGAAGAGGACCGAGAAGTTCCGGGTGCACTAACTCAAGAGGCCGAAGCGCTCGGGAACGAGAGTCAGGGTAAGTGCATCTGTGCATCTTCCCTTGAGCGCAAAAAAGACAGTCGGTCTTGGGTGGCTTCTCGAAAGAAGCCGCGTCAAGACCGAGAGCTGGCTTTGTCGGAATGAGCTTTGACACAGTATCGGAACCCACGTGACACAGACAACGACAAAGCAATCGTTGGTGTTCCGGAGGTAGAACACCAATGACAAAAACCCGATCGAGGAGGAAGGGGAGCAAGGGGAGGAGGTACGAGAGACGCGATACAGATCATCTACGACAGAGGCACAAAGGACAACACTGCGAGTGTCAGTAGCAGTCACAGTCGCTGAGTCTGCGGTAGGCTCCACAGAGAGGCCCATCAGTGTGCAGACACGCACAGAAAGCAGGCTAAGCTCAAGATCAGGCACAAACAGCACGTCAAAAAGGTACAGGGGGCCAAACGGACCGTCAAAACATACAACCCCAACACCATGGACTGGCAAGGACTGACCAGAGCCTGTACGGACGGAACGGACAGACGTGACAGGACCGAGAACGACAAAATCACTACGACGACACGTCATGTGATGAGTGGCACCAGAATTGATGATCCAAGTGCCACTGGAGTCACGACTGGTGGACGTCACTGTACAACGGGCAACGGAACACTCGGCATCAGAGGGACGCTGAGCCGTCAGTGGGGAGGAACGACGTAGGACACAAAGATGAGACTCATGAACCCAATCGGTGTAGTAAGGCCCATCATGATCACATGCTGACTATGCTCCCCCAGACGCGTCGTCATGAGTCATAGGAACAGACGGACCGACAGTCTGTGGACCACCCGACGATGACAACACACTCGCACCTCCCTGAAAGCGGATCACCAGAAGGTGTCGGAGCTCAGCGATGGTGCGGTCGTGTGGGTCCGGATCGCTGCTACTCGCCGGTGGAGAAGCGGGAACAGCTGTAGTCGTGGCCGCCACACGTCCGGAGGATGGCAAGGATGTCATGTTGGACGTGGAACGGAGGGCGTGTGTAGCCTGGAGTCCACGAGTAATCCGTGCCCAGTCGAGCGACTGCTGGCACTCGGTGTAGCGATGGGCGCCTCCACAGTTGTAGCAGTGAACAGAACTTCCACTGCTACCACTGGAGGACGACTACTCTTGTGACTGCTGCTGACCTGATCCACGCTTCCCCTTCTTCTTCTTCCCCTGAGCTGCTCCTGCAATACCCTGTGTCAAAGTGGGTATGGGCGGGGCCAAAGAAGAGGAGGAAGACGAGGACGGGATGGAGGATGAAGAAGGAGACTGCAGGAGGGACGATGGTGGTGATGCGATGACTACTGCAGCAAGGGAAGTCTCCTTATGGGCCACTGCTGCCTCACGGGCTAATGTCACCTGGAGGAAGAGCTGATGGGCCCAAGGGAGAAGCTGCAAAGTGGCTGAAAAGGGCTCGAGGACAGCGTCGCTGTACCGTGTGAAGATGTCAGTATACTCAAGGTGAACTACGAGCATCATTGCACGGAGCGCCCACAGCTGTGTGCCTCCGGAGGTCCCAAGGCACGTGTAGATGCGCATAGCGCGTTGCTAGTAATCAGATGCAGGCTTTGTAGGCCCCTGACAAAGAGAGTGAAAGGCACGAATGTGTGCTGCGCGGGTGGCGTGCGTCTTTGCGGCCAGCAGTGATAAGGCCACATCCCAACCCCCGCGTGGGTCGGCGCCCGTGCCTGTGCCGGGCTCGCCAAGGAAGGGGCAAAAGTCAACGACGGTCTCGCGTGGCATGGCTTAGAGGAGTCCGCGCATCGCCCTAGTTGCTGTCAGCACCTGTGCTTGGTCTGTAGGCTGATACGGGCTGTGGTAGTAGGGCCACACGCCCTCTGAAGTAGCCCAGAATTGAAAGAGGATCTCCCAGCAGTCGAAGCCGTCCTCAGTGATGTACCGTGGAGGTGGTGTCTCAAAGTCCTTGGGTTGCCGCTCCATGGGGAGAGCAACCGTAGGCCGAGGGGGACGAGGGACGGGGAAGACTCCTGGAAGGGGATAGTCACCAGGATAGTCGGGTGACGATCGCACCGTAGGAATCCAAGGAGATCTGGTGCCCGTCTACAGCTGACGGAGGCGCTCCTGAAGAACTCGAATCTCATGATCTGGGGAGTCGTCTGGCATGCCTGAATGGCTCATCATCCTGGAGGTCAGGAGGTGGTGGGTCGGGTCGAGCTCCTGTAACGGGTTCCTGAGCCGACTGCTGTGTAGAGACTGTGACGCCGGCAGCTTCCTCGGAAACCTGCCGTGGGACTGTGGACTGGCCACGCAGAAGCTCACTCAGCGTACGTATGGCATCAGTCTGCTCCCGCTGTAGGCGACACATCTCAACCTGCTGGCTCCGCAGATCCTCAATGGCCTGCGAGCGTGGGCTCAGGACCCCAGAAGAGGAGGAGGAAGGATCACCTGTCGCCTTCTCCTTGTTGTCTGACGAGTCCATGTTGCCTCTCAGTATGGGTCGACAGGTCAAGGTTGTCGGATTTCAAAAGCGGCAGCGTTTCTCGAGGAGTTCAGACGCTGGCAATTTTTGACTGTCTGGCCAAAAATTTGGCCAAGTATGGTGCTGATGTCAGCAGGTGGTTGCTGATGTCAGCACGACCTCATGACGTCAGCAAGCAGAATGCTGACGTCGGCTCGACTCCCTCCCTTTTTTTTTCCTCTCGCGGTTCTACGCGAGCATGCAGCCGCTCCACGACGGCTGCACGGAAGCTACGCGGAGGCTGCGCAACAGCTTCCTCTCAGCTGCTGCTGCAGCTGTGCTATCAGCTGTTGCTGCAGCTGTGCTATCAGCTGTAGCAGTAGCTGCGTGGCTGCGTGTGCAACAGTGGCACCAGGGGCTGCACAATGCCGCTGCTGCTGCTGCGCATTGCGGCTGCAACTCGCTGCCGCCGCCGCGCTCTGCCGCTGTTGCTGCTGATGTTGCGCTGCTGCTGCCACCGCGGTTGTCGCTACTGCTGCTGCGCTGCTATTGTTGTCGCTGCTATTTCTCTTCTGCTGCCGCCGCTACCGCTGCTCGCTGCTGCTGCTGCGGTGGCCGCTATGGCTGCGGACGGCGGCTGCACTCGCTGCAACCGCCACACGCTACTATAGCTGCTGCTACGGCGCTGCTGCTGCCACGACTGCTGTTGCTGCTCTGCTGCTATGCTGCTACTGGCACGGTGGCAACGCCGCTGCTACGGTCTCACGTGATGGGTGTAGGCTGCGTCGACGGGGACCGGCTGTCTTCGACAGGCCCCAGTAGATCTGCTGTAGCGGTGACTCTCACTGCTGCTGCTCTGCTGGGTCTCTGATGCGCAGCTCAGTGAGAACTGTCTCACTTCTCTAATACCATGAGATGATGCAAGGAAGCTTCCTAGCAACACTCCCGTTGACCACGCGTCAGTGCCTGATCAGACGGTGACGACAGTCACAGGTCGTGCACGCAACGGCAAGAGTTTGGCTAGGGGACACAAGGCAAATTGTGTAAATGCTTCAATAGCATTTGCAGAGAGAGACAACAAATGAAAGGTCCATGGCCTAAATACCTGCCTCGGCACAGAGCGGGTGTCGCACGCGGCGGTCCAAGAGCTGTCCTAAAACCAGCCCAAATCCACTGTTTCGGCCATAACTCCGTGCACACATGTCACAATGCTACGCTGTCTAAACCTAGATGTGTAGGATCACAAGACGGACGCTACGGCTGGTCACATGCATGCATCCATCATCAGACAGTGGACACACAATGCAAAAACATGCAAATCGGGCTCATGGCCAGTCCGTTGAAAAGACTCCTGCAGGCTGCAGAGAAACAGCAGGGAGTCCCGGCAGTGTCCGGGGCTCTGGAACGGTAGTCGGCCAGCTCCAAGCTGTTAGTCCACCGCCCGTCGTCCCTCCAATGTCACCAGGGCCCGCCTCAGGGATCTGCACGAGTATGGACACAACCGAGTGGTCACAGTAGACTATATAGGAACGTCACAAATCACAACACTGATTTGCATGGTTTTGCATTATGTGTCCACCGTTTGATGCCGGATGCATGCATGTGACCAGTTGTAGCGTCCGGTTTGTGATTCTGCACATCTTGGTTCAGACGGCGTAGCGTCTGACATGTGTGCGCAGAGTTACGGCCAAAACAGTGGTTTTGGGCCGGTTTTAGGACAGACCTTGCACTGCCGCGTGCGACACCCGCCGTGCGTCGCGACAGGTACTTATGCCATGGACCTGTCATTTTTCATTCCTCTCTGCAAATGCTATTGAAGCATTGTGACACTTTGCCTTGTGTCTCCTAGCAAGACCCTTGCCGGTGTGTGCACGACTTGTGACTGTCACCACCGTCTGACCAGGCACTGACGCCCAGTCAGCGGCTGTGTTGCTAGGAAGCTTCCATGCATCTTCTCATGGTATCAGAGCGGTGAGACAGTTCTCACCGAGCTGCGCAGCAGAGACGCAACAGAGCAGCAACAGTAAGAGCCACAGCTGCAGCAGATCCACAGGGACCCGTCAACGACAACAGACCGGCGTCGACATCGCTCACCATCACCACATGGGACTGCATTCGCCAGTAGCATTCAGCAGCAGTAGCAGCAGTGCAACAGAGTAGTAGTTCAGTAGCAGCGGCAGAGGCAGCGGCGAAAACAGGGCACGGCGACAGCACCACAACAGCAGCGTGCGGTGGCAGCAGCACAGCAGCAGCGGCGACAGCAGCAGCAGCGGCGGCAGCGGCACAGCAGCGGCGCAGCAACAGCGGCAGCAGCAGCGTCAGTAGCAGAAGCGCCAACAGCAGGAGCACAGCAGCAGCAACGGCAACAGCGCACGGCGGCTGCAGTAGCATGTAGGAGCCGCAGTGCGCAGCAGCAGCAGCATGTGGTTGTTGCCACAACCGCGCGCACAGTGGCCAGGTAGCCGCTCCGCACGCAACCGCGCGGCTGCTACTACAGCAGACGACGCAGTAGTAGTAGCAGCCGAGCGGAAGCTGTTACACAGCTTCCGCGCAGCTCCCGTGCAGCTGCTGCGGAGCGGCCGCCAGCTCGCGTAGTAGGAGCAAGGGTTGACAAAAAAAAGGGAGGGTGAGCTGATGCTAGCATCTTGACTTGCTGACGTCACCAGGTCTTGCTAACATCAGCAAGTTTATGCTGACGTCTGCACCTACCTTGGTGAAATTTTTGGTCGGAGGGTCAAAAGTTGTCAGCGTTCCAATTCTTCGAGGAACGCTCACGTTTAAGCAATTCGACCACTTTGATGTCTTGGCCCATAATGAGCGGCATCATGGCTCCGTCCGACAAGAATGGAAAAGGGTGCTAGATCCCTCTTCTTCCTCCTCAGGGGTCATGAGCCCACGTTTGTAGGCCATTGAGGACCTGTGGAGCCAGCAGAACGAGATGTGTCGACTGTAGCAGGAGCAGACTGACGCCATCCGTACACTCACCGAGCTCCTTCGAGGTCATTTCCACGACTCCACGATAGACTTCAGAGGGAGCAGCCGGGGTCGCACCCTCTACAAAGCAGTCAGCTACAGCACCGGAGACGGGAGTTGGAGCCGACCCGCCACCTCTTGAGCCTTGGGACGAGGATTCAGACATGCCAGGCATGGAGGGTGACTCCCCCGAGCGCGAGATTCGTGTGCTTCAGGAGCGTATCCACCAGCTTCAGACAAGCTCTCAACCCCCACACACATCCTGCTTTCCGGAGCCTCGATCGTCGCCTAACCTCCACCCCAGCGACTTCCCTCTTCCCAGCATCATTCCCATCTCTCGTCCTTCCCAGCCTGTGGTGGCTCTCCCTATGGAGCGGCAACCCAAGGACTTCGAGACGACGCCCCCCGGTATGTCAGCGAGGATGGCTTGACTGCTGGGAGATCCTCTTTCAGGTCTGGGCCACTTCAGAGGGTGTGTGGCCCTACTACCACAGTCCGTATCAGACTACGGACGGAGCTCAAGTGTTGATAACGGCTAGGGCGATGCACGGACTCCTCTACGCCATGCCGCTTGAGACCGTCGTTGACTTCCGCCCGTTCCTTGGCGAGGCGGGCACAGGCACTGGCGCTGATCCACACGAGGGCTGGGACCTAGCGTTGTCCCTGCTTGCTGTAGGGACGCACGCCACCTCCGCTGCACACATCCGTGCCCTTCACTCCCTTTGCCAGGGGCCTACCAAGCCCGCAACAGACTAGGAGCGACGCGCCATGCGCATTTACACGCGCCTTGGGACTTCAGGAGGTACACAGCTGTGGGCACCCCGCACGATCATGCTTGGGGTTTGCCTTGAGCACACAGACATCTTCACGCAGTACAGCGACACCGTTCTCGAGCCTTTCTCGGCCTCGCTGGAACTTCTTCCCTTGGCGCACCAGTTTTTCCTCCAAGTGACTTCAGCCCGTGAGGCAGCTGTGAGGACTCCTACGACCAGATTGCACTTTGTTTCATGGCAAACGGTTGACAGTGGAGGAAGCTAGAGTCAAAACAAGGTCCAAAACCATGAAAAAAACTACAAGTGTCATAGTAAGAGAGTGTCTCTCTCTTACGGGTGAGGATCGCTAGTCGATCCTCACCCTTCGGCCGGCGAGCGAAGCTCACCGGCGAACTGCGAAGTGCGAGGACAAAGTCCTCCCATGCCCCTCGAACGTGGGTTTCCGAACTCGGAAAACCCCTCGACATGCAGACAAACATTCTACAAAGCAAACCTACAATTGTCCTAACCAGTCTCAAGAGCGTGGACTAATCTAGGCATCACAAGCATGTAACGGCATTGCTGCCAAGCTAAATTCCCACATGTGAGTATCCAAACTAGAGGGACTATAGGCTACACTGCCAGGGTGGAGGCGAGCACATAAGAGCACGAATCCCAGGGCGACAAGCTGATACGCCAGGATGCCATCCACTCACGATGTGTTGCCCCCACCTCCTGGACCAGCGTGCCCTGCGCACTCATGACCACAAAAGAAAGTATGTACAGGAGAATTAACACGCCCCCATGGACGTGAGTGCGGCAGGCTTGCAGCCAATTTGATGCAGTTGGAGCAGAAGGGATGAAGAGGATAGAGCTTTGGTGAGGAAGTCAGCCACCTGTGCCTCCCCACTTATGGTGCAGACTTGTATGTCCTCAGCATCAACAGCTTCACGCACAAAGTGATATTCGGCATTGATATGCTTTGTGCGTGGATGCAGCACCCCATCATTTGCAGCAATGCGACGTGCAGCAGAGTTGTCACAATGCAGCAGCACAGTCGGCACAGCCAGCCCCAATTCCTCCAACAAGCGTGCAAGCCAGATCCCTTCACAACCCGCTTCACCTTGTGCCATGTACTCTGCTTCAGCGATGCTTCGTGCCACGCACGACTGCTTTGCACTACGCCACGACACAGCTGTACCCCACACCCGAAACACATATCCACCATGTGCGGGCTGCACGATCACGAGCATAGTCACTGTCACAAAAGCCATCAAGCATTGGGTCCACAGTCGGGGCAAACACCAGTCCAACCTCAGCCGTGTCCAGCACATAACGCAGCAGTTTCAGTAATGCCTTGTGATGCGTGCTGCATGGTTGCTGGCTGAACTGGGCAAGCACATTGACTGCACAAGCGATGTCCGGTCGGGTTGTGGTGGCCAAGTATGACAAGCTGCCTGTTATCTGTTGGTACAGAGTGGGGTCCGTGATTGGTCCGTAGTCTGTTGTCCGTGCGTCGAGTATGTGCGCATAGACATCTGGGCTCATGGGTGACTGCTGTGGGAACAGGTGCTTCACTAAGTGGTGAAATCGTGCGGTGAGATGTGTAATGAATCGACCCTGATGCAGTGTCAGTGTTCGTGCTGATCTGTCTCTGACAATGGTCATGCCTAGGAAGTTCTGTGCCTCACCCAAATCTGTCATGTGGTAGTGTGCTGTGAGCAACGCTTTGGTCTATGCAATGAGTGAGGGTGAAGGGGACAAGATCAACAGGTCATCCACATAGACAAGCACGGCAACCGGCACACCACTCTCCCATCGAAAGAAGAGGGAAGGATCGCAGAGACTTTGGGTGAAGCCTCCTAGATCCAATGTGCGCCGGATTTCCTTGTTCCAACACCTTGGAGCTTGTTTGAGACCGTGAAGAGCTTTCAACAGTAGCCACACCCTGTCAGTGCCATCCTCGAAACCTTCCGGTTGTTTGACGTACAATTCTTCCTCCAGTGGACCATTGAGAAACACGTTTTTGACATCCATTTGATGGATGTCCCAGTCCTCATGTGCCGCGACTGCCAACAAAGCACGGCCTGTCCCATACTTCCCGACAGGCGCATAGGTGTCGGTGAAGTCCTGACCCGGGATTTGATGAAACCCCTTAGCCACTAGTCTGGCCTTGTATTTTTCAATCATGCCGGCCAGGTTGCGCTTGAGTTTGAACACCCACTTGACATCAATTGCTTTCCTTCCCGGTGGGAGTGGAATCAGTTCGTAGACACCATGGTCTAAGAGAGCATTTAGCTCTGCCACCATAGCCTTCTCCCACTCAGGCGCATCAGCACGCCCCCTTGCCTCTGTCAGCGTCAAGGGTCCGGTCAATGAAGTTTCCCAATTTGTCACCCCAACTGTGTGATAGAACTGTCTGTAATCAACCCGAGGCACGGTGCGCTGTGACCTTCGCACAGGCTCGGCAGGCAGTGTTGCTTCTGTGTCGGTGTTCCTGCCTACGGGGTCCAGGCCAGGTGGGGAGGAAGGGGTACCTGAGTCAGTGCTCACGAAGTCTGTGGGTGTGAGTAGATCCGCAGGTACAGGTGAGACTGTGCCTACACCACGGTCCTGTGACACTGACTGGGCAGGCCGCTGTGCTCGGCTAGGGACAAAGACGGGCACACTCACGTACTCCGGGTAGTGCTCGGGACGTGGCATGGGTGGCACTTGTCGTAGTGTCCGGAACTCCTTATACGTCATATGCTCCAGAAAGGACGCGTCTCGACTCTCAACAAAAGCATGGTTTGTGGGGTCCCAAAACCGCCATGCCTTTGAGGCGTGTGAGACTCCAACAAACACACACCAGCGTCCACGAGGGCTGAGTTTGTTATCACGTTGAGGTTGGGGAAACCAAACACACGCCATTGTTCCCCATACCCGCGCTGGTCAAAGGTCAGCCTTCTCCTTAAACCAGTGTTCCCAAGGTATCACCGCCTTGGGTAGTGGGCCTTGTGGGACACTGTTCCAAACCCAAGTGACATACTTGACTGCCTCCTCCCAAAAGCTGAACGGTAAACCAGATTCCGTCAGCAACGTTCGGAGTGCATCACCCAATGTTCGGTGCCACCGTTCTGCAATGCCATTCTGTTGTGGCGTGTAGGGTGCGGTGGTCTGATGTTCAATACCTTTCACCTTGAGTTCGTTAGTCAGGGCTCCAAGGAACTCTCCCCCCCTGTCTGTTCGAAGTACTAACAGTTTACACCCCGTCTGTCGTTCTGCTAGAGCTATCCACTCCGTGATAGCTCTTTGGGCATCTGCTTTGGTTTTCAGCAGAAAAGCCCAGCGGAAGCGGCTGTAATCGTCTGGGACCCATATTGAAGAGAGGGGACAGGCATAGGTCCCGTAAGGTCTGCATGGACCAGGGCAAGAGGTGATGTCCTCTTGCTAGAGGAATTGGGGAATGTTTTTCCGTGTGCCGTACCTTCATGGCACTCTAGGCATGCACCATCCTTGAGACCATGAGCACAGTCAGTCGGGTGAATTCCGTGTGCAGTTGCATGCTTCAACATGTCTGTTACAGCGTCAGTATGTATGTGCGCCAGTCTGCGGTGAATGATCTCAGTGTGCCTTGAGTTTGTGCCAGTTACAATGTGAGCTTGTGGCCGGTGTGACTGGGTGTGAATGAGGGGAAAGAGGGTGAGTCAGTACAGCATGTCAACGTGAAGGGGCCCGTCAGCCAGCAACTCACCAGCAGCATCATAAAGCATGCATCTTTGCTTCTGCGTCACAGTGGACATGTTGGCTTGTTTGTCCAACTGTCCACCTGATAGGAGATAGACTTTCAAACGAGGGACATACAGCACGCCAGTCAACCATAGCACACCCCCCGGCGCTTGCAATGCAACTGTGCCCACGCCCTCCACATGCAAGACCTCCCCTCAACCAGTTCTCACACCATCCACACCAAGCGTTGCGTGCAATGTAACAAACAGCTGACAATGCGGGGACATGTGATGTGACGCGGCAGCGTCAAACAGCCACTCATGCATGGGTGGGACATGGCCCGTAGTGACATGGGTGTGACCTAGCCGCTGACCTGAATGATGCGATGCAAAGTGCGGTGGGGCCATGGCGTCTGTCTCAGGAAGCTGAGGCTCCAGCGGGGCTGTCCAGCTGGGCCCGGGTGGTGGAGGAGTTGGCTGTTGTGCCTGAGCCGTCTCGGTGTACATGCGCACAGCCCACTCAGGCACGGGTACGGGAGTGTGCAGGAAGGGCGGCACGTAGTATGGGCCCTGGTAGATGAGTGGTGCAGGTGCCGAGGGCAAGGGCGATGTCTGCTGCATCTGTGATCCAAATGTTGCCGTGCCAAAAGGCACCACGGTTGGTGCTGGGGCACCTGGTCCCATGCTTTGCGGCCCATTCCAGCCGGCAATCGACTGATGTGACTGCTGCTACTGGGGCCACTGGCGCTGCTGCTGCTGCTGCTGGGGCCACTGGCGCTGTTGCTGCTGCTGCGGCTGCTGCCATTGGCGCTGCTGCTGCTGCTGCTGCTGCCTGTCCATCATTTGGCACTGCAATGTGGGACAGCGACGCCAAAAGTGCCCTGTCTGATTGCAAAAACTGCATCTCTGATCTCCGCGTCCACGCCCTCGGCCCCTGCCACCGCTCCCAGCGTGACTCCTCCCTCCTGTATTGTTGGTCCCGGTCTGTGTGTGTGTGAACTGGATGGACGGTTCTGGGCCAGCTGAGGTGCCTTGATGCGCATAAGCTGTCGGAGCACCCACGGTGTCACGGGCTTCTCCTTTTGAGAATATCTTTGTGGTTGCGGAGTTGAGCAAAGACGACGGACAAGTCGATGCCCTCGATCTCTGCCACGGGGTGACGGCGGAAAACGTCCCGACGGAAGTCTCTGTACTGCTCGCCCAGGTGCAGGAGTACCAGTAGACGTCGCCGAATGTCCATAGCCTCGTCCCAGTAATCTGCTACCGGTGCTCCAGGTTTGGGGAAGAGATTGCGTAGCTTGTCCCGCAGGGTCACAACTAGCGTCATGCCTTGTTCTTCCTGGCAGGTGGTAAGGTGCCTCCAGGCATCATGTGGCCGAGGGTCTCCCGTGCGAGAGTCAGTCGGGTCTGCCCCCTTTCCCCCAAAACGGTACTCGCGCAGGGCATAAGACTGCGAATCAGGGAGCGCGCGACGCAGTGAGTTAAACACGCGAAGGAGAACTTGCGAATCAGTAGCGTCTGGAGCCGGCTGGAGGTAGTAGCTCTCCAAGCCATGCTCAGCGGACCAGTCCAGGAACAGGTCCTTCCAGGCTAGGAAGTCCCTGGTACCCAGCTGAGGCGGTGACAGGTCCTTGGATCCCAAGCCCAGTTGGGCGACGGCGGCGGCCGTGAGGGTCACGGCCGATGGATCACCGTCTTGAGCACCATCGAACCTCCCACCTACTACACTGCCCCCGGCGTTGGACATTCCTACTGCTAGGGAGGCCGGACGCGACTAGAACTAGCTTCTGCCGTTCAAGAAAGTTTCGGCAGCAATCCGCCAGGCCCACTTTGGGCCCAGTTTTCGGATGAGAGCCTTACGCTCTGGGAAACCGCCTTAGGACCTGTTGGGGAACCTGCATCCACCCCACCTGCACGGTCCCCCACTGTCAGGGGAGCCCTTCGGGTGCCTAGCGGGTCGGCTCCGCCACCCGTGACCACCGCACGGACTGTGGGTGGCTCTGCCTCCTCAGAGCCTGTGGCATGGCTTGCGCGGTCCCCTCTGGGTGCGTTCGACGTCCCTATATCGACCGCGGGGCCGCCTGCGATGCCGACGGCACGTGGACGGCCACGTGACCTAATCTGGCCGCCCCCCGTTTTGCTTGCTGCCCCTCTCTCGAGTCTGTTTGAGGCCAGCGAGCCTGCTCTGATACCATGTGAGGACTCCTATAATTATTTCAATCAAGAATTCATCTCGATTCACATCATCGTTGTCATGTTCGAACCCGGTGTATACCACAGTGGTCGTTTTGCATAAACAATATTGTTTCGCGCATGAACAACCCGCTTGAGCCATGTCGTGGCTTTTTAGCGGTCACCCATTTCGGGTCGTCTTTCCATGGAAAACCCCAAAGTTTGAGGTTAATCGGAAAAAAAGAAATACGCACGATCGGTGCTTGATTTTTCTTGGTG
>SZWC01004781.1:129863-140873 GCA_023375785.1 Penium margaritaceum | reverse complement strand
TTGGTTCCGCAAGTGTACTGGGTGGGCTTGAAGAAGCAGATTGGGGAAGTGGTGGCCACGTGTGGGACATGCATCTGTCACCAACCCCGCCAACGCATTCACCAACCCTGTTTTGTGTGCGCCCGTCTTGGCGCACCCATGGAGAGAGTCGTCATTGATTCCCATGGCCCTCTCCACATCACCCGACGCAAAAATGTGTACTCGATCTTGGGCATTGACCACATGACCAAGTGGGTCATGGCTCGTGCAGTTCCTAGAGCCGATGCCGCTCAAGTTGCAGAATTTCTGAAAGAGGAGGTTATCTACCGGGGAGGCGGTTGCAAAATCATCCAGTGTGACAACGGCTCACACTTTGCTGGGGCATTCACGGAGTTGGCCGCCCACTTCAAGAATGATATTGATAACGGGGCACCTTACCGGCCGCACGTGCAGGGACAGGTCGAACGCATGCATGGGGCCATCACACAGACTATCCGGAAACTGTCGGATGACACTGAAGAGTGGGACGAGCAGCTAGAAGACATTGTCTACGAGTACAACATCACACCCCACTCCTCTACCAGCTTCTCACCTTACATGCTACGTCATGGCCAACAACATTGGACCATGGCCACCCTACCCCTCATGCCCGACGCACCGGTGCCACCACGAGACGAGGGATCAACAGTGGCTGATGAGGTGGAATTCATGAAACAACGAGGTGCTTGGCTCCAAAAGTGTCTCCAAGAGGTTCGCAGGCAAGGGTCTGTTGCAGCACAGCGTGGGGTCGACCGTGCCAATGCTAATCTTATGATAGATGACTTCCAGGTGGGTGACGGCGTGCAGCCGAAGCGAGAGGAGATCGGACGTGCACGGCACAATGAAGCGATTCTCTTGGACCAATGCTACCAAATTTGGGCCGTCGATGGCGTCTATGTGTGGCTCGAGGGTCGCCACACCTCCAACATCATGGTGCGCCAGGAGCGGCTCGAGAAGCTTCCCGTCCGCTGGCAAGCTGTTGCGGGTGGCGGCCATCCACCCCGCCTTAACACCGAGGACGATGTGGAAGAAGTGGCGGCTACGTTTGCAGGGGCACCTCCGTCACCCTCTCGTCCAGAGCGCCCCCCTCCACCCATCACCACCACAACCATCCTTGAGGCTTCCTTGGCAGGGGGGACCCGGCTTGATTCGGCGGGTATTGGGGTACCTATCTCGGCACACGTAGAGGCACACGGGCGGAAAGCTGGACCCAGTACGCTACAACAGCAGGCGCAGCAGCAAATGGAAGACGAGGAAAAGGGAAAACGTGCTGCGACAAAAATGGAGAGTGGCACAAAGAAGCGCCGTCGGGCAGAAAAGGGAAAACTCCCTACTCGTTGCCCCAGGACCCCAGAGCAACTGGCACCAGTCGCTAAACCAGATGCTCAGCAGCACTCACCTCCCTGAACGAAAATGCCACATACGGCGGACGGTTGACATGCATCAATGATGCAACCCGAGAAACCCCATCTGCAAAAACGGAAAGAAATGCCTCCTTCAGTAGTTGCACCCGGCGCGGCCCCCGAGACGCGTACGCCGCCAGTAGCAGCAGCAGAACAAAGGGACGAGGAGGTGCTGCCTCCTATAGCAGCTGCACCCGGCGCGACGCTCGAGGCGCGGACGCCAGCAGCAGCAGCAGAGTAGTGGGACTAGGAGGTGCTGCCTCCTGCAGTACCTGCACCCGGCGCGGCTCCAGAGACGCGAACGCCGGCAGCAGCAGCAGCAGAGCAGCGTGACCAGGAGGTACTGCCTCCTACAGCACCTGCACCCGGCGCGACGCTCAAGGCACGGACGCAAGCAGTAGCAGCAGAGCGGCAGGACCAGGCGGTGCTGCCTCTTGCAGCAGCTGCACCCGGCGCGGCCCTCGAGGCGCGTACGCCGGCAGCGGCAGCAGCAGAGCAGAGGGACCAGGAGGTGCTGCCTCCTGCAGCAGCTGCACCCGGCGCGACACTCGAGGCGCAGACGCAAGCAGCAGTAGCAGAGCAGTGGGATTAAGAGGTGCTGCCTCCTACAGCAGGTGCACCCGGCGCGACCCCCAAGGCGCAAACGCCGGCAGCAGCAGCAGCAGAGCAGAAGGACCAGGAGGTGCTGTCTCCTACAATAGCTACACCCGGCGCGGCCCCCGAGGCGCGTACACCGGCAGTAGCAGCAGCATAGCAGCGGGACGAGGAGGTGCTGCCTCTTGTAGCAGCTGCATCCGGCGCAGCCCCCGAGGCGCGTACGGCGCCAGCAGTAGCCGCAGAGCATCGGGATCAGGAGGTGCTGTCCTCTACAACAGCTGTCCCCGGTGCAGCGCTCGAGACATTAGCGCCATCAGCAGCAACAGCAGTACCCAAGCAGCGAGACCAAGAGGTGCTGCTGGTAACGCAGGCGCCACGAGCAGCAACGGTGGAGGAGCAGCTGAAAGAGCAACGAGAGAAGAAGCAAAAAGGACCCAGGGGGAGCCGCAGGGGAGAAAAGAGGCAGTGGAGGGAGACGCAGAAGCGGGAGGAAGAAAGGGAGCTTCCAACGGTGCGTCAGGAGCAAGGCAGCTTGCTCCATGCCCCTCCTTGGACATGGGGGCCAATCCCCCCTGATGATAGGCACCTGTGGCCAACCAGCTCTTGGCGGAAAGCAGCGGTGGGATCAGCACCAGTGCAAGGAGGGAAGGGCAGTCGGCAGGAAGAGCTTGAGGTGAGCATTGAAGCAGACGTATAAGGAAAAAGAAGAGGAGGAGGAACATACTGCCCAGCAACTCTGCGCAACGTGCAAACACCCGGTCGCAGGAAAAGGGGAGGTGGTGTGTGAAGGATGCAGAACTAGCCTCCATCTGGCCTGCTGCGACTTTGATCTTGGTATCCTATACGACATCAAGATGTGTGAGGCATGGGCAGCACGATTGAGGGAAGACATGGGATTCGACAGCGAGGAGGAACTGCAGAAAGAATGGGAGGAGGAGAGGGCCCGCTCGGGCACCAGAGCCGCAACTGAAAGATTCAGGATGCCACAAGACGAGAAGGAGCCGTGTGGCAACTGTGAAGAGCCAATGAATGCCACCACGCTGCTCCGCTGCTTTGTGTGCAGACATCCGGTGCATGCAGCCTGCCGGGATCCAAAAGTATGGATCCGTCGAAAGGTGATCGGATGCAAGAAGTGTGCACTCCCGATGCACCAAAAGGCAGACAAAGAGGACAAGAGGAAGAGCAAGCCGGCTCCAAAGCGGTGGATAGAGAAGTGTGAAGTCTGTGGGGAGCCACACGACCAAATGGAGGCAAGTTGGTGCTATGAATGCAAAGCACCACTCCATCCCAAGTGTGGAACGGAGATCCCAGGACTGGGACAGCACTATAACAGTTGCATCTGAAGGTTGGTGGACGAAGAGCAGAAGGTCGGCAAGGAAAGCGGACAAGCTGCTGGGCCAAGCGCACCAGGAGTGGAAGAAGCGGAGGAGTGCGGGAACTGCAAGCGACCAGTGAGGACGCAAAAGAACCGCTGCTTCAACTGCATGGTGGCCCTTCACTATGTCTGTGGGGAAGGGGAGCTACTGCAGCAGAGAGCAGTGTATGTTTGCCTGGCCTGTGCTCCGCAACTGAAAGAGAAGATGCGAAAGGAGGAGGAAGGACGGGGAAGAGACGGCCAGCGAGCGGCGGAAATAGAGTGGCGCCTACGTTGTGCAGAATGCGAGAATCTTGGCGCCACCGAGTGCTGTGAGGGATGCCATCAGCTCCTCCATCGGCCGTGTGGACAAATGCAGCCAGGAATGGGGCAACACTGTGAGCAATGCGTAGCGAGGATGCGACTCCTCGAGGCCAGGGCACGGGATCAGAGGCAGCGGAGGGAGGAAGGCCAAAGCACGGAGGAGCGGAAGGGGCTACGCTCATACGCAGACTCTCACCCGGTGGAACAGCTTTATCGCAATGCGGTGGCATTGCCTGGACAAGAGGGAGCGGCGGCTCGGAAGGCGGTTTTTTCCATGAGGGCGCTGATGAGCAAGGATTTTCCTGAGGTAAGAAGAAAGGTGCTGGCGATGGTGGACGAGGCTTTGGCAATAACGCCTCAGAGGTATCTCCTGAAAGACCCACCGCCACCGGCAGTATCACGACCCTCAGCCCCGCAGGGACCAAGTTTACCACCCCCTCCTCCTCCACCTCCGGTCGATGATCAACCTGCCCGACGTCCATATCGACCAGAAGGGCCAATGGGACGCTTGCATGGGCGTGGAGAAGAAATCAGAGGGGCCAGAACGCCGAGGCGCCACTGGACGATGGGGCATCCCGGAGCTCCGGCCGATCATACGCCGGCGCATCGGCCGGGACACTCCATAACCCCAGGGAGGCAGCAGAGGGAGCAGGGAGCAGAGAGAGAATCCGGGCAATTTTAGCTGAGGGGACCAACATCTCGAGGGGCGCGCGAGGCGCACCAGGGAGCACAAAGGGCGGCAGCCGGGGCATGGGAAGGAATAACACAAGCCCCACGCGGCGCAGACATGGGATCATTGACGCAGCAAGGAAGGGGCGAGGGGCAGCGGGGGTCCAAGACTGAAGCAGGAACAGGACGAGAGGGAGCGAGTACGGATGACGGAGCAGAGGTAGGACGAGCTGGAGCATGGACCAGGGCTCTAGGAGTGGGCGAAAAGAGGAAGAGAGGCATGGATGTGGAAGAGGGACCCAGAAAGGAGAAGACGCCACGTACGGGTAGTTGTCCATGGTGTGAAAGAAGGGTGGACCTGCCTGCCAGGCAATGCGGGCGCTGTACGCGCCACACGAACCGGGAATGCGGGATGGTGGACGCAGAAAAGGGGTGGCTATGCCTACTCTGCCAAAAGGTTAAGCAGGGAATCCCAACGGAGGTAAGAATCATGCTCCGGGAGGAACACGACGCCGTGACGGGAATTGTGTGCTGCGGCTGCAGGAGAATGCTAGAGGCCCCTCATGGGAAGTGTGACTATTGCAGGAGGGCAGCACATGCCACTTGCATAAGAACCAATGAGGAGGGACGCGACAACTGTAGCAGCTGCTGGACGCGACCACGCACTGGCACGGCGGAGGGAGACTGCCCCAGCTGTCTAAGAGAGCTGAGAGGAGTGACACTGTGGTGTGAGAAGTGTGCGTGCTTCTCACACAGTGAATGCGTCAAGAAGGTGGGGGAGAGGAAGCTGCGCCATGGAGGCCGTATCTCGCTGTACCAATGTCTCAGGTGTACCACGTCGCGAAGTGAGCCATGCGCCACCTGCAGGGGCCCGGTGCGGGTCCAGAGGTGGTACTACATTAGCTGCCGGCAGCGGGTGCACCTCGCGTGTACTCGTCGGTACAGCAACACGCAAACAGGGCTCCATGGACCACTCTGTTTGCCATGTGAGGAGAGCGATGATGCTAGAAGGAGAGTGTAGGCAGAGTAGAGGGATGCGGCGCGGCGCCTGCAGGAACAGCAAGAAAGAGAATCCGAAGAAGAGGAGCGCAGGATAACCCCACGGAGGAACCCCAAGGCGCGGAATGAAGGCATACAACAAGAGGGGCTCCACCGGGAGTTGGAAGCAGTGGCGAGGTCAAGATGGGCAGAGGAGGAGTACTCCTCACCGGACAAAGGGGAAGGGGAGGCCGCATCGGGGAGAGGACGGGAGCGGTAGAGGTACGACGGATGATTCGGCGGAAGGAGGAGAATGGGATGAACGAAACCAGGGAGGAGAGATGGATGGACGAGGACGTCCGGCTTGTTTTGCGGGGGTAGGGTATAACAGTATTAATGATGTTTCGTTCATCCACCGGGGAATGAGAAAAAGGGGAGCCGGAACCCGGGTTCAAGGAAGGGGAGCGGGAAAAGGGGGGTCGACAAATCACCCGACGGCCGCTCGAGCGAGGAAAAAGAAATCATCGGAAATGGGAAGATCGAATGCGGGAGATGACGGGGCGCGGGGAGGATATTGCGACGGACCGCGTGAGCCAACCAGACCTGCCAAGAGGAAAGGAAGGTGGCCCGAGGCTGGCTTGATGGGAGCGGGGTCGTGTCCAAACCTCGAGAATAGGAGCGGTGTTCGAAGCGCCTTATCCAGAAGCGTTATGATGTGCGAGCCCCGAAGTGAGGCGGGAGAGTGAGAAGAGATCCGGAAAGAGGCACCGCAGGGAGAAGATAAAAACAAGGAGGGATGAGAGAACAAGTGCTGCTGATGAAAAGAGCTGCTGTCAAGAGTCAACTACAGATGCTCCATCGCAAGAAGCCGAATAAGACATCAACATCGGATGTTCCTGTGCCCACGACTCCCGCTACCGGCGAGTTGCGTTGCTGGACACTCGTCCGGTGCCGGGGCAAGAAGCCGGTCCTGCAACCATCGGCTGAAGCGAGAGATTGCTGCCCCTCAGTTGAACCGAGGAAGATATACTAGTGTGTGTGTGTGTGCATGTGTGTGTGTGTGTGCCATCCTCGGATGGGAAGACCACTGCCCGAGGAGCACGTCACGGAGCCCTCATGGCCTGGTCCTGAGTTCCCCCTTGAGTACCAGGCTCCTCATCCAGGGAGAGCCCCGCGAGAGTCGCCGGTGGCCTTCTATGCCATCTGCAGCTGCTACAACGCCCCTCATCGGCTGGGAGTGCGCACTGTCCTAGGGGTGATGCAATTCTCACATCATCCTGCCGGTGGAGCCGTGGAGCAGTTCTGGCAGCTATGGCTACAAAGGGTACCCCGTGACGACAAGCCCCGGCGCGTGGAAAGCTGGAGGGAGGTCGCGCGTGACGTCGGACGCCGCACTGCCGAGGTCGCCGAAGAACGCATCGAGGCGTACCGAGCCTACCAACGCTACCAGCAGGAGCTCGATCGTTTGCGGGAGGAGAGCCCGGTGCAAGCTAACCCTCGTGCGGGTCGCCGTCCACACGGTCCCTTGGCGCTTTGTCGTGCCGACCCTTGGGTGTCAGGCTTGCAGCGCGAGGCGAGCCGCACTGTTTTCTTTCAGGGACCAGCGCCGGCACATCATCCGTTGACTGAGGACGTTTACGGTTTGCGTATTTTGCTGGGTGATGTGTAGGACTTGGATGGAATTAGGAATACTCGGCTGTAGGTCTGCATGCTTGATTGAATCATAGATTGGTTGTATCTTCACTCGGTTGAATGCACATTCCATAATTCTCCAAGTTCTCTCCCTTGTGTAGTTAGACGAAGCCTCTTTAACTTTGACATCACATGGTACAATGAATGATTGACCGTCATAGCCCGATGAGAAACATAAGCGTAAATGCCCTGATAATCTGGTGGATTGTTGGTCGAACCATTCCCTTGAGCACTTAAGAAGATTTCTCTGCGTAGAGATCACATTATCCGGTGAATGATTGACCGTCAAGGATTAATTGGGGTGAGTGAAGTGCTAAAGTGGCTCAGTGGTGACTGTCTTAGGCTAATGGAGTGTAAAGCACGGTCAATGCTTGTCTGGTGAATGATCCGTCGCACGTCTTTGAAGGGCTAGGCGGTTTGGCAAAGAACGGACCCTGATTATCCAGTCGCGGGGATAGCTCGGGAAGAGCAAACGCCTACGAAGCAGGTCCTCGCATGCTGTCAGACCCGATTCCGGCCGAAGGCGGAAAAGGGTATAACAGTGGCTCCTCTCACAGCTGCGGGCACACTCTCTGGACTTATGGTGAGGGTTTCATCCGAATAATCACACCAAGAAGAAGTGTACGACCATGTTTACGCGCTGCCTTTTGCGCCATGCAATTCAGACTGGTCATTTGTCAGAACGGAAGTGTTGCGCCGGGGGGTATGCGATCCCCCGATGCGTGGCTGCCCTCACAGCTAATGGCGCACTCTCCGAACCTATGGTGAGGGTTTCATCCGGATTATCACACGTGGTAGTAGTGTACGGCTTCCTCTACACGCTGCATTTTACGCCACGCAATTCTGATGGGCCATTTGGTAGAACAGAATTGTTGTGTTGGGAGGGTATGAGTTCCCTCAGTGTGGGCTAGGTTCACAGCTACCGCCGAACTCTCCGGACCTACAGTGAGGGTTTTATCTGGATTATCACTGGCAGTAGTGTACGGCTACCTCTATGCATCACATTTGACGCCACGCAATTCTGACAGGCCATTTGTCAGAACGGAATTGTTCGGCCGGGGGGGTACGTGTTCCCCCGGTGCGTGGCTGCGCTCACATCTGCCGGCGTACTCTCTGGACCTACAGTGAGGGTTTCATCTGGATTATCACACCTGGAAGTGGTCTACGACTACCTCTACACGCCGCATTTTACGCCACGCAATTCTGATGGGCCATTTGTCATAACGAAATTGTTGCGCAGGGACCGTACGTGTTTCCCCGATGCGTGGTTGTGCTCAAAGCGGTTGGCGCACTCTGTGGACCTACGGTAAGGGTTTCATCCAGATTATCTCACCTGGCAGTAGAGTACGCCTGTCTCTACGGCTACCTCTACGGGCAGCATTTTACGCCACGTAATTCTTAGGGGCCATTTGTCAGAACACAAATGTTGCGCCGGGGGGTACGTGTTCCCTCGATGCGTGGCTGTGCTCACAGCTGCTGGCGCACTATCCAGACAAACGATGAGCGTTTCATCCAGAAATCTGGGGTTTATCACACATGGCAATAGTGTACGGCTACCTCTACGCGCCGCACTTCACGCCACGCAATTCTGAGTGGCCATTTGTCAGAACAAAATTGTTGCAACGGGAGGGTACGTGTTCCCTTGCTGCGTGGCTGCGCTCACAGCTACCGGCGCACTCTTTGGACCTATGGTGAGAGTTTCATCTGGATTATCACACCTGGCAGTAGTGTACGACTACCTCTACACGTCGCATTTTATTCCACGCAATTCTCACGGGCCATTTGTTAGAACAGAATTCTTGCGCTGGGGGGGTACGCGTTCCCTCATGGTGGGTTCTGCTATGAGCTGGCGGCGCACTCTCTGGACCTACGCTAAGGGTTTCATCTGGATTATCCCACCTGACAGTAGTGTACCACTATCTGTACGGGCCGGATTTTACGCCACGCAATTCTAACGAGCCATTTCTCATAATGGAATTGTTGCACCTGGGGGGTACACGTTCCATTGGTGCGTGGACGCGCTCAAATCTGCTGGTGCACTCTCATGACCTACGGTGAGGGTTTCAGACAGATTATCACACCTGGCAGTAGTGTCCGGCTACCTTCACGTGCCGCATTGTACTCCACGCAAATCTGAGGGGCCATTTGTCAGAACAGAATTGTTGCGCCGGGGGGTACGCGTTCCCTCGGTGCGTGGCTACAATCACAGCTGCCGGCGCACTCTCCGGACCTACGGTGATGGTCTTATCCCAATTATAATACCTCGCAATACTGTACCGCTACCTCTACAAGTTGCATTTCATGCCACGCAATTCTTATGAGCCATTTGTCAAAACGGAATTGTTGCGCCAGGGGGGTACGCGTTCCCCCGGTGCGTGGCTGCGCTCACAGCTGCCGGCACACTCTCCGGACCTATGGTGAGGGTTTGATCCGGATTATCACACCTGACAGTAGTGTATGGCAACCTCTACGTACCATATTTTACGCCACGCAATACTGACAGGCCATTTGTTAGAACGGAAGTGTTGCACCAGGGGGGTACGCGTCCCCCCAATGCGTGGTTTTGCTCAGAGCTGCCGGCGCACTCTGAGGACCTATGATAAGTGTTTCATCCAGATTATCACACCTGGTAGTACACTACAGCCACCTCTACGTGCCGCTGTTTACGCCACGTCATTCTGACGGGCCATTTGTCACAACGAGATTGTTACGCCAGGGGGGGGGGTACGCGTTCCCTCGGTGCGTGGCTGCGCTCACAGCTGCTAGCACACTCTCCGGACCTACAGTGAGGGTTTCATCCAGATTATCACACATGGCAAAAGTGTACATCTACCTCTACGCACAGCACTTTACACCACGCATTTCTGACCGGCCATTTGTCTGAACGAAATTGTTGCTCCGGGAGGGTACGCGCTCCCTCAGTGCGTGGCTGCGCTCACAGCCCCGGGCACACTATCCGGACCTACGGTGAGGGTTTCATCGGGAAATCACACCTGGCAGTAGTATACGGCTACCTCTATGCGCCACATTTTACGCTACACAATTCTGAAGGGCCATTTGTCAGAACCCAACTGTTGCGCTGGAGGGGTCGGTGTTCCCCCGGTGCGTGGTCCGCTCACAGCTCCCCGCACATTCTCCGGACTTACGGTGAGGGTTTCATCCAGATTGTCACACCAGGCCGTAGTGTACGGCCACGTTCATGCACTGCATTTTATGCCACGCAGTTCTGATGGGCCATTTGTCACAACGGAATTGTTGCGCCGGGGGGTATGCGTTCCCCCGGTGCGTGGCTGCGCTCACAGCTACCGGCGCACTCTCTGGACCTACGGCGAGGGTTTCATCCGGATTATGACGGCTGACAGTAGTGTACGGCTACCTCTACACACTGCGTTTTATGCCACGAAAACTCTGATGGGCCATTTGTCAGAACGCAATTGTTGCATCGGGGAAGGGGGGGGGTTCGCGTTCCCCTGGTGCGTGGGTGCGCTCATAGCTGCTGACGCACTCTCCAGACCTACGGTGAGGGTTTCATCCGGATTATCACACCTAGCAGTAGTGTATGGCTACGTCTACACGTCGCACTCTACGCCACACAATTCTAACGGGCCATTTGTTCGAACAAAATTGTTGCGCCGGGGGTGTACGCGTTCCCTCAGTTTGGGCTGTGCTCACAGCTGCCGGCGCACTGTCCGGACCTACGGTGAGGGTTTCATCCGATTATCACACCTGGCAGTAGTGTGCACCGGCAGCTTTGAGTGTAGACACACACCATGGGAACCCCCCCCCGGTGCAACAATTCCGTTCTGACAAATGGCTCGTTAGAATTGCGTGGCATAAAATGCGGCCCGTACAGGTAACAAAATTGTTGCTTTGCACCCCTTTGCCCCTTCTTCCACCCCCCTTGCCTCCCCTACCTCCGCCTCCCCCCCCAGCCCTCTCCTTGTCCCTTCCCTCCCTCCCCCCCCAACCTCCCCG
>SZWC01004781.1:113938-129355 GCA_023375785.1 Penium margaritaceum | reverse complement strand
TCCTCCGCCTCCTGTGCCTCCTCCTCATTCCCTGCCGCCTCCTCCGCCTCCTCCACCTCTTCCTCCCTCTTGGGTGTTCTTTGATGGCGCCGCCGACAATTGTGGTCCTAGGGCGGGTGGGGCGGGGGCAATAATTTTTTACCCCCAAGGCGTCGTTGTGCGCTGCGCATGGCTGCACATCGCGAGCCTGACCACCAACAATGAGGTGGAGTATACGGCGATGTGCTTGGGGATCGGCTTTGCGAAAGAGGTGGGTTTACATCATGTGCTCTTCGTGGGGGATTCTCAACTGTTGGTCAACCAGCTCCTTGGCCGGTACAGCATCAAACTGGACCGCCTCCGTCTGCACCGTAATGCGGCTTTGGAGGCCACGCGGGACATCCAGCGGATCTCATTCCATTGGGTCCCTCAGGAGAAGAACGCCATTGTGACCGATTTTCCAAAATGGGGTTGACTCTGTCAGCACCCCGGTAGGTTGTGGTGGAGGGGGTCTCTGAGGAGGTGCGCAGTTTGGGAGGGGCGGCCTTGCTAGATGCTGCCGACCTGGTGCTAGGGGGTTTGGACAGTCACCTAGAGGTTGGGGGAGCGGTCCGACCAGTCCATGACCTCCTCATCTGCACGTCTTGGGAGTGTCTCGCGGATATGAGCTGGGAGCGGCTTGGTGGGGTGGTAGCCGGCCAAGCGGGTGTGAACCACTCTTCTCTCATCTCGGCACCTGAGGTTAAGCGACGCGTGTACGGGGAGTTGTGCCGGAGAGTTGTGGCTATCTTTGAGCATTGCTTATTCTGGGTGGTGGGTCCGTCTCGTGACGCTGATGCCCTATGCATACGTTGATTTCTCCTCCTCCACCTCTACATCCTATTGTGTCCAATGGTGACGTCCGAAGAGCAAAATCTGGGGCTGTGTTTGGGGCGTGGGGAGGGGCGCCGTCATCATAAGCATGAGATTAGATTGGAGCGTTGTCGGAGGTTTGTGCAGGGTGACTGGGCGGGTCGTGTGGAGGAGACGATACTGGGCGGGTATTGTGGAGGAGGCGATGGATTCCACCAAGCCGCATTTTGCCCTGCCTCTCCCGAGCGGCCTACAACTCGCCTGTCGTAGGCGTAACAACTTGTAGCGGCAGAGGGGTAGTGGCGGCATGCAGTTTGCATGGTCCACCGGGGTGCTCCAGGCCAAGGACTGGAGATGCTCTCCGCGCGCCCTCTGGCTGCTGGTACAGAGAGTACACGTCGGGCTCTTCTGCAGCGTCATCCTCCGTCGGCGTCTCCGTTGGCCCCTTGGATCGCCCCCTTTGTGCGTCCGGAGGGCCTTCTCCTTGACGCAGTCATGGAGGATCTGGTTGTGGAGGCCTTGTAAGAGGCACCACGAGGCTCGGGGGGTCTGACTTGCGACATGCTCCATGACCTCGTCCTTGACACCCCGGGTGGGCCAGAGCCTTTGACGGCTGTGGTTTGTCTCATCCTTGCTGGGGCGCTGCCGCAGGAGGCTGCCATGTTCTTGGGGCGCAGTCGCCTGGTTCCCTTGTTCAAGGGGGACACCGAGGAGGAGGGAGATCAACCCATTGCCATGGGTGAGGGATTGTTCCGGCTGGTTGGTCGGGTCTTGCTGCTGCGGGATAAGGAGAGGATCACAAAGCAACCTTTACAGTTCATGGTGGGCATGTCGGAAGGGGCGGCGCTGCTTGTGCGGGGGGTGCAGGCCATCTTGGACGCGCATCCCTCATTTTGGCTTCTCCGCCTTGACATTCGCAATGCCTTCAATGAGATCGAGCGCAACTGCGTGTTTACGGCAGTGCGTAACAGGGGCATCCGCTCTTGGGTGCCTTTCTTGCAACAGGTCTACACATCCTTTGGGCAGCTGCTATTCTTCGGGTTGAGTGCACCGGCCATCTTGAAAAGCCAGTTTGGGGTACAGCAGGGTGACCTGTTGGGGCCTGTTCTCTCCGACTTGGCTCTTCTGTCGGTGTTGGAGGTCGTTGCAGCAGAGTTGCGCAGCCAACATGGGGCTACGTTGGGGCACATTGAGGCCTTCCAGGATGATACCACCATATACGCAGAGCCAAACGTCCTTGGCCAAATGCTTCTCCTCCATGCTTAGAGTGGCCAATGACGAGGGGCTTTAGGTTCAGCCAAAGAACTGCCTCTTATGGGGCGGGCACATCCAGGCATGTTGGCAGGAATTCCATTGACAATGGAGGGGGTGGAGCTGTTGAGCTGCCCTATTGGGTTTGCTGGCGTTTGGAGGGGCTGGGAGGAGGAGTAGTTGCATGAGAAGACACGTGAGCTCTAGCTGCTCCCGCACCTAGAGGATCCGCAGGCGGCGGTGACTATGCTCCGGCTGTGCAGTGTACCTCGAGCAGACTTCCTCGTGCTTGTTCTGCCCCATGACGGGGACTAGCTGCGAGTGCTGCGGGAGTTCGATTCCGGAGTGTGGGGTGCCCTCCTGGGCATCTTAGGGGTGGTGGAGGCCCTGTTGGATTGCCATGCTGGTGCTTTGCAGGGGTTGGCGTGGCCCAGGGCACAGCGTGGGTGGTGGACGTCACCACGGTGGACGTCCAATCAGACAAGGTGAAGGAGGAGGGGCAGGCGCTTTCGGCGGCGGAGGCTGTGAAGGAGAAGTACTATAGGGCTGCCCTTGCGCAGCTGCCAGGGTACCGGCTGCGCACGGTGGCTTGGGACACCTTTGGCGGCCTTGACCCCGATTGTTGGCGCTTTATCCATCGTGTGGCGGCATTGTGCCTCGAGAGGGGTCGGGGTAGGCGCAACTAGGCGGACCAGCCAGGGTGGTCGGCGCGGGCGGTGTCCTTGTTTGCGCAGCGGCTCTCCGTTGCTGGGATTCGGCAGCAGTGTCATGTGCTCCGCGACTTCAGCTTGTGGCGTGGCGGACTGGACCTAGTGCTGGGCAATGTCACGCCTGTTGAGCTGTCGCGGCCGTGGCCCCTTGGCCCTGTTACGCTGTCTGACCTCTGCTACACTGTGTCATTGGACGGCAAGGAGAGTCTCCTTTGTCGTTGACGCTTGTTTCCTTGCTCTTCATCTTCATCTTTGTGTGCCGTGGGTGACGAATTTTGCATGCTTTCATACCCCGTTGATGTGCCGGTCAGGGGCAGTGTTTGCATGTTCCTTCTTATTAGCCAAGATTTTCCTCAAAAAACCAAAAAAAAAACGAATAAATGAATAAATAAATGAATACTTACATGTCTTTTGTGAGTTTGAGAGACCCAAGCTCCACTGGGATGCTTCCACTGAAGATGTTCCGTGCCAAATACTTGTGAAAAGATGACATCAGGGGTACTCTCAGCTGAAACAGTGCAGCAAGAGATACTTCTTTCTAATTCTCTTTCTTTGATCACTCAACCCTGTTTAGTAGTGGGTAGTCCAGTGGTCTAGAGACACCCAGAGCCTGAAGAGGCGGATAGCTTAATAGCCTAGCCGCTTACAACTCCTGGTTGGATAGGCTGGCTAAGGATTCGAGCCTAAGTCAGCCCTCCATAGAGGTTATTGGGTCTAGAGTGATTCGAGATGCAATGTGTTGGAAAAGTTTCAGAGGCTGTAGGTGGCTGAAGACCAGCCAGCACTGTGCCTCCATCGTCAATCTAGACAAGAGCACAGGGAGATGGGCAGGACATTGCGGGTGAATCTCACTGCCTCCAAGGAGAGCAGTTGGACCCTTGGAACCTGTTTTAACCAAAGGCTTGCATTGTCGGTCCGCAACTGGCCATCCAATTTTCTAGTGGCCAGTTGCATGCCTTACCAAGCTGCCAAAAATAGGGAATTCGTTGGTCGGACAATAAGTATCATCACAAATCTTCACGGCGGGTGTGTATGAGCCAGACCACCGACCATGAACTGCGGAAAAAAACCGAGTTCCTCAGCAATATCTAGCGAGAGCCTCAAACACCCATCGCAACGAAGATCATGTTCCGAGGTGGCGGCTCTGAGGAGGGACTACATCACTGTACCGCAGTGGACATCGAAGTACCAAGGTTTGGGATGCTTGGGAAATAAATGGTCTCTCACCACGGGGGGCGCACACAGAGACAGGTTCAGAGAACTTAGCCAAAGCATGTTCTTAGGCCTTCTTGCTTGGGGGCGAGAGAACCCACGATAGAGATGACAGGGATGGTGGTCAGTCTGATGACCACATCAGGAGGGCCCCTCTCCAAGGGCAGCTTGGTCCGCCTTATTGTGTGGAAAGTAGACGCCTCTTGTTCATAGGGTATTTTGGGCAAGTTCGAGTGTCGCTGTGAGTCTTTCACTGGTTACTAGTACACTTGACACCGCCTGAGTGCAGTAGGGGGTTCTCCCGGTTGCGGACAAGTTATTTGTTGGGACAGAGAGGCGATAATGTACAAAACCAAACAGGCTCTCCGGGCGCTCGATGAAACAGACCCCAGGTGTCCATTAGCCAAACCTCATTCACATGAGCGTTTACTGTCTTGGCTCACTCATCACTTGGTCCCTTGTACTCACAGGCATTGATGATTAGTCAGTTTCCCGAAAGATTATGGGATGCTCCCAGAGCGTCTGTTCATTATCAGATCCCTGCAGCAACGATGTCTCAGGCATAAAGAGATAAGGTATGTCTTCCACATTTTCCCCATCTTCTGCTCAAATCTCAGTTTTCCAGCATGTTCTAGACCCCACGCAACATCCTGGCACACCCTGTACGTACTATTTCCATACTGGGATTGGAGGGATGATGGAAGATCCAACAGTTGACATAACCAAGGTCCATCACTAACCCTAGGACAAACCACGAACTTGATGCATACAGCCTAGTGTGTTGCTTGCGGCTCTTGAGGCTCTGTCCCCGCCCCTCCCCCACCCTTCCTTTACTGTGAGTTGCTAGCGGCTGCCGGCCGCTCTTGCAACAGAGCTTCTAGGGGCTGGCTGGAAGGAGGGTGAGAGGGGAAGGAGGTTTGTAGAGTTGAAGTGGAGGCTAACGAGGAGGGGGACGGGAGAGCGGCTTGGGTGCTGCTTCCTGTGCTAAGGGGTAGGAAGGGTCTGAGATTGACGGGCAGTTATCTCAAGAGGTGTAGGGGCCAGGCGAGAAGGGAGGCAGCAAGGTCGGGCGAAGGGCAGATGAGGATGGCCAAAACTGCCCTGTGGGCCCACGAGGGAAGGGGAAGGGAGAGCGGCTGTTGTGCTGGTTGCCTGAGCCATCATGGAGGAAGGAACTAGAGAAGGCGGCTCAAAGCAACGGGTTGGCCACTTGGGAGGTGGAGGCGGGGGGGAGGGGGGGTGGAGACTGTTGAAGTGTGGTGCACGGCAACAATCGGCCAGTCTTGCGTGACAATGAGGGGTCTCCTGAGTTCAACTCATCCAATCGCGCTTTCTTGCATTGATTCCTGCTGGAACCGCTGCCGCCGCCACAATTCTTCCCCATCACCTGGCCAAGGGAAGGAGGGGTACAAGTGGGTGGGCAGGTTGGGATTTTGCGAAGGGAGACAAATGGGGAACCTAAGGGCCTCATCCCAAAAGCAACGTCACATTCTGTCATTTGGTAAGGCCAGGAAGGCTGAGCCTAAGGCCAGTTTTGTTCGTTGCCGTAAGGTGTTTGTGAATCTGCGAAGTGGCCATATTGTGGATCGAAACTTTGCATCGCAACATCTTTGCTACAGTAAGTGGATGAATATGGAGTGAAAAACATTCCAAAGGCGTGGGGTGGGGATGTGTGGTGGCCGCGTTCCAAAGATAAGTGAGAACCAGGGGGGTTTATGGATGCCAAAATGATATTGAATGATCTTCCTTACATAAGACGTGTAGTCAGCCAAGGCGGGGCACTCAAGGGAAATATGTGGAGTGTTTTCAAGGGAACAGAAAAAAGGACACACTCGGTCTTCATCGTCAATAATGGGGGCCATACGGGTGCCGCTTTGAAGGGTGAGACAAGTAATACAAGTTTTCACGTCACGAGCTTCAGGAGGGACACAACTATCATGGATGTTAGAAAGGACCTCTGTCCAAGGGGTTGTAGAGCCCATGAGGGTGGTCCATTCCACACATGGGTCAGCTAATGTAGTGGGAAGGAGCTTGTTATTCAACTCAAGGCGGCATGCTCTTGTGGAGGCGAGGGAGTCTAGTTTTTCATCCACACAATGGAGACCGTATGGGCAATGCGTTCATGAGTAACAAAACAGACTTGAAGTGTCTATGTCTTTTGTCTAAGGGAGTGGGCTAATTGGGGAAACATCATTTGGGGAGTAGAGGCGGGGAACGTCTGCAGGGCGTGACAAGCCAATGGGTGTTGTAAAAGGTGTGCAGAGTAGGCTATTGATTTCAATGCCTTTGTGTCTCAGGACCATTCATGGGCTCACACTAGCTTCAAGGTCTATTGGCACAAACCATCGACTAGATGAGGCCATACATTCAGTGTTGGGTGGGTCATTGCTCTCTAGAGCGTGTACCCAAGCTTGTGAGAGAGCGCGGATGACTTCGAGGAGGATGTGAGCCTGAGCGGCCGGAAATGGGTCTCCAACTTCTGTGGCAGTTAGGGGCAAGTGACTGCTGCCTTCAAGTGGGGTGAGGATGTCTAACACAGTCATCGTGAGTAGGAAGTCGTCGCATTCACGAGTTTCGAAGGGTCTACCATTTTCGCGAGTAAGCTCGTGATTGGATGCTAATCTTTCTCATAAGAGAAGGCGTGGGAGCAAGGGGGCGTTTGTAATGGGACTGGATACCTCGTGATATGCATCCATATATGCTTTCCATCGAGGGTTAAGTTTCATTTTCTATGCGATGAGAGGGTGGGCGGAAAGAGTTGGAAGAGGGTTATTCTTACGGTATGAGATGAGGCTCGTGCCGAGGATGTTCCATGACTTCGTCCGTCCGAGTACACATCTAGGGACCCATCGGGCATGCAGGGACTTGACTTTGATCACGTGATCGTGGAGGTTGAGCCCACCGAGACTTTTAGGCATAGTAAGTGTTGACATACTAAAGCAGCAAAATCACCGTGTATCGTCTACGACTGTGGCATTAGCGGCGAGGTTGTGTACAATGCGACAAACGTGATGCGTGTATTCGGCAGGGGCCGGGAGGATGGTGGCATGGCCAAGCAAGAAGGTATGTTTGGGCGAGGGTGACTCTTGCGAGCGATGTGGCGTGCATGGCGGACATTGATTTTGCCATAGATGACCTAGGCCCCTCGAACCGCGGCACATCGATGTGCACCGCGGTTCATCGATGTGGTGGTTTGGCACATCGGCCACCTCGGCACATCGGCCACCTTTGCAGGAGGGGGGGGGGTACTTGGACACCATGACTAGTGTGACTAGAGACAGGTGTGCACCCTTCACATTTACAGAATACACTTTCTACTTGTTTCATTGCTACAATGCTGCACACATCATTATGTACCATTCAAGAACATTTCTGATTAGGTAAACATTCATGTATGCAATGCAGTTGCATGCATGAAGTGGTGGCTGCTTACTCAACGACCGAGACTGAATGCATTTATGCACTAGGCTAAGTGTAAATTGCACCAGCCAACAAAATGGCTGTTTAATCCACCCATACATTCATACTACCAGCACTAAATCCAATGTCAAGAAACAAGTAAAATTGAGATGTCATCAGAAACAGCATGCATGGAGAAAATGGGAAATGCACAAGTCTACAGGGCCATCACTAACATGCACAAATGCAAGCATGCATGTCCATCAAAGCATCCGGTCATGTGAACCACATTCAGCAGCTGAAGACATGCCATCCCCCCCCATGTGCTTCAGCCTAGCATCGACGCCCCACCCCGAGTCCGCTTGCTTCTGGCCTTGCCTTCATCACCGACACGTGCATTGCTGCCCTTAGCCACCTTAGACCTGCTGGAACCTAGAGCTGCTGATGCAGCTCCTTTGATTGTTGCAGCTGCCCTGCTAGCTGCAGCACCCTTGCTGGCTCCTAGATCCTTTGTGGATGCAGCCTTGTTGGCTGCAGTTGCCTTGCTAGCTGCTCCTGCTTTACTGGTGGCTGCCTTGCTGGCTGCTGCTACTTTGCTGGCAGTTGCTTTGCTAGCAGCTGCTTTGCTAGCTGCGGCTGCTTTGTTGGCTGGTGCTGCTTTGCTGGCAGCTGCGGCTGCTTCTGCTACTACTGCTTCTGCTACTGCCATGACCGCTTCTCCGTCACCTTTACCATCCTCCTCCTCTTCCCCTTCCTCCCCTGCCTCCCCTGCCTCCCCCGCTTCTTCTTCCTCTCCGTCCCCATTTGCATCTCCATCATCCTTACCTTTGGCTTCTCCCACATCTCCGGCCTCACTACCATCCTCCCCTCCACCTTCTCCCGCATCCCCTCCATCTTCCTCGTTCCCAATTCCATCCTCTCCATCCCCCTTGCCAGGCCTTCCTCCATTGCCGACGTCATCTGCCATGGCAGAGACGTCAGCCCACGTGCAAACCTCATGGGTGACATACGGGACGTCATCCTCAGTCACACGTCTGCCCTTCTGCTGCTGTGGAGCTTCCTGTTGTCCATCATCCTCCTCCTCCTCTTTTCCTTCCACGGATATCTCTTCCTCCTCTTCCATCTCCTCTTCCTCATTGTCATCAACTCCGACGTCTGCACCCTCTTCACCCTCCTCCTCTACATTCTCGAGAGTAACACCGTCATCCTTGCCGTCAGATGGATCAGGCACCAGCCAGTTGTCGTCGGGCTTGCACCGCTTTGCTGGCTTGTATTGCCGGCGGAGGCGGACGTTGCACCACACAAAGCATCTCCAGCCTTCACACGTTGAGACGGTTGCGACGCGCGGTGTGGATGAGCTCGTGCATCAAGAAGGTGCGCTTGCAGTCACACAACGCGCACGGCTGAGATACGAGCTTGATGGTGAGCTCACGAAGGGTGGGGAGGTGGGCAAGGTGGAGACTTGCCCACTCATATGGTGCCAGCGTCACTGCCACCACCTTTGCCACTGCTGCACGGGCCCGATCACTCAGCCACATGGTGGTGAGGGGGAAAACGGTGGTAGTCACACGGCTGAGCTGGAAGGCTTTCATCTTGTCCTGCAATGCCCCATGCTTTGCCTCCGGCACGAGGGCGTCTGCCACCTCTAACCATGCCCACACCATGGAAGCATCCCCCCCATGACCATTCCCAAAGTGCGTAGGATGCACGCGGCGTGCTGCAACATATAGAGAGCAGGCCATGTCATACTCCCAGCGGGTTTTCAGGTGCTGCATTGTGAACTTCACATGCTGACCTGCCACCTTTGCCGGCTTCCGTCCGCGCCCCTGTGACAGGCCCTTCAGTTCTTTCATGCAGTCAAGAAGTCCTTCATAAATTTCACCTGCTGCACCTCCTGGCTTGTCAGCAATGCGCAGCACCTTAACCAGCGGGTTAAGGAGGTTTCGGAGCTGCCGCACCTGCAGCCAAAACACACGGTGGCGCACAATCTACGTCACTGCCTTCTTCCTTGCCTTGAACATGCCATCCCGCTGCGATCCCATGTCAGCCCAGCATGTATGGTTGACAAGCTTTAGTAGGAAAGGCCGCATGTCGATGAGGCGCTGCACCATGGTGTGGGCGGTGGCAAACCGAGTGTTGCACCGAGGAAAAAGCACCCGGCCGCCATACTGCTGCTTTACCCACGTTCGTGGCATATCGTTGTTGCGGAAGAAGTTCACCAGCTTCTCCACCCACCCGAGTACCGAGGCACCCCACTCCGACTTCATGATGTCTTTCATCACCAAGTCAATGTTGTGGGCGCAGCAGCCCTGCCACAGCACGTTAGGGAACTTCTCCTTCAAGTCCTCAAAGGCCCGCTTATTAACTGCCGTGTTGTCACACACGACCAAGACAACATTCCCCACACCCACAGTGACGATGGCCTCTTCAATGGTGTCAGCCATGTGCAATGCGTTGCGGACCTTCCCGCTTGCATCTCAAGAAAAAACGTGGCAGGTCCCTTTGGCGTTTACCGCCATTGCATTGTAGATGGGTCTCTGTTGCTTGTCCGCCCACTGGTCCACGGCCACAGTTCTGCCATAAATAGGCCAGCCTTGGCGCAGTGGTGCTTCTTCCTCCGTCAGCTTTGCATCGAGCTTGGGTGAGAGGTCATTGACAACAGTGGAGCGGCCTGTAAGACAGAACGAGGAGTTGGTGCGGCGGCCAGTAGAAACGACTTCATTCACCAATCCTTTGCGGGCAAAGGAGATGGGGTATGCACCGGCACACATCAGCTTCACTATCGCCATTTGACAAGCGGCATTTGCTGCTCTATCACAGTGGGGGTGGACAGAGGTCTGCCTCATCCCAGCCATCCTGTTCACATTGACGGTGCGCACTGCTTGCTGCTGCTGTGCCTGCTGAGCGCGCAAGTCGGCTGCACGCTGAAGCACATCATGAACCTGCTGCTACTACTGCTACTACTGCTGCTATTGCTGCTGCTGCTACTGCTGTTGCTGCTGCTGCTGGTCTATGGTTCCAAAGGATGCTACTGCAACGTTATCAAGATACATGTCCATCTCCTCCTCATGGCTGGGTAGGCCAGCAGCTTCAGGAGATTCGGCCCGCTGCCGCTGCTCAAAAAGGTTTGCCCATGACACGGCCTTTCTGTTGGTCCCCTAGATGTCCCCAAGACCGTTGTAAAGCCGGGGACATGCCGCCTTCCATGTTGCAAGAGGACGGGGAGCCCTCTCCATGTCGAGAACGTCACGTGGAATGGGAGGCGGATGTTCACAACAGTGGAAGTTTCCATTGCTCACACCAAAATGTCCTTTGATGTGGTCACAGTTCCCGCTCTGAGTGACGCCACAGGATCCACACAAAAACCCTGGATTTTTAGACGCTGTTGGGATGGGGCAGTAGTGGCGAGACAGCGCCAACGTTAGCATGTCTCCATGAAGGCGTCCGGCAGGAGGTGGAGAAGATTTGGGCCAATGGAATCGTTCGGTTGCCGCTGCTCCTGCTGCTGATGGTAACGTGGAGGACCCTCTCACAGAAGCGTACAGGATAGGGGCACGTCTGGGAGGCATGGTGGCAAAACCCTAACTGTGGGTTGACCCACTGTTTGCGGCTAACTCTTCGTCGGTGCCGACTGAGCACTTGTTGCCGTGTGAATCCTGGCAGTGCACCTTCGCGAGCGTCGGTAGCGTCAATTTGCACAAAGCTGAAGTACCAGGTCCGGCAAAACATCTGTGGCAACCTCACGGATGACAAGCATGATCCAGCGATCATGCCCCTTGATGTCCGCGCGGTCCTGTTCAAGCTTTGTCATTCATAGCTGGCCATGCACATGAGTAAAAACGACATCGCCACCAGTCATGACATGGGTAGGGCAATTTGTGGATGTGAAGCATGCACCTAATTGTTACATGTCAGCCATATTCACAAATAAAGCATTGAACAACGCATCCTCACTGGCCTTCATAATATCCTAGCTACTTACAATGTACACGTCATATGAAAAGCATCCAGATTCCCAACCCAAGTGACAGGTGGATTAGTAGAATGTCCACATGTCATGAAGGCTGTGCATGTCTACATTTGAACTTTCAAATATTTCACTTATGTATGGTTTACTGATGGGGTTGAATGCCACCTCCCGGTCAATATACAGGAAATTTTGTGAAGCAAAAGTGTCTGGGTCTCGCATGGCGGGAGTGTCAGGGGGAGGGGGGGGGGCAGCCAAGGGTCGCGCGCGAGTGTTCGGCAGAACTGAGCTCGTCGCTGCACATCGATGCCACATCGCGGTTGACCGCAGTGCCGATGCCGTGGTATTGGGATCACATCAGAACCCGGGGTTAACTATGGATTTTGCTTTTGCAAGAAGTTTTTCAAGTAAATGGTCCCAGGTGTGAGAGCTGTCTGGTTTAGGTGTAAAGAATACGCTAAGGATGCGTTCGGGCGATGTTCTCCATGGGAAGGGGGTGGGGGATGTTGGGGGAGCATGTGGTGTAGCTCCTAATGGGAAGATATTGGATTTGGTGGGGTTGTATTCTAGGCCAATGGCACCTTTAAAGATGGCAAGCGAGGAGGTGAGGTAGCGGAGTTCTTGTTCGTCATTGAGGAGGATGCTGACATCGTCTGCATAAGCAAAGACATGCATAGTCAGGCGGGTGGGGCGCAATATCCTTTCCCTTTGGAGAGATATATCGGGGAGGCAACCCATCCGTAGGCTGGTGAGCCACAGTTCAAAAGATAGGGCAAAGACTCTTGGGGCTAGTGGACATCTTTGTCTAACGCCGGATTGTACGGGAATCGGATATTTCAAATGGTTACTGACCAGTAGGGACGTCGATGTGTTTGTGTGGGTGGTTTCTACAATTCATGTAATTGCTCCTTCAAGGCCAAAATGTTCGAGGACTTGGAGCATGTATGATCGGCTGAGAAAGTCATATGCTTTGTTTAAGTCGATAGTTGCTGCCAGTCCAGGCTGGGAGGAGTCAATAAGGTGTTGTTGGAGGTCCAAGAGGGTGCCAAGAGTGTGGTGGATACTCCGGTTCCTAATGAAGGCTGTTTGGTGTTCATGAATAAGGGAGGGTAATATAGGTGCGAGACGTAAAGTGATAGACCTTGCTATAACTTTGTAGTCGGTGTTTAGGAGAGTGATTGGGCAATAGTTGGCAATGTCGTCTTTTGCTCTTGACTTGTGGATGAGGACATTTGTACTTGATAAGAAAGATTGTGGGCGTTGAGGAGAGTTAAGATTCGTGTTGGCAATGTTAGTGAGGTGGGGTGACAGGTCATCCCAGAACGCAATGTAGAATCCGCGGGTGAGGCCGTCGTTCCCGGGGCATTTGTTTGGCGGGAATGATTTGAGAGCAGCATGAAGCTCATCACACACAAAAGGTCTATTCACTGAGGTTTGTGCATAGGTTGTTAGTCTTGGAGGTGGAAATGAGAAGGGTCCTGCGCGCTTGGGTGGCGAAGGGAAGTTCTGCAAAGAGCTGTGAGAAAAAGGAGCGGGAGTGTTTGGATATGTCCTGGTGGGTTGTTGTGTGGGTGTTGTCAGAGACTCGTACGCTGGAGAAGCATGTGCGGCTTTTGCATGCGTGTATGGATCTCAGTCGCCAAGGTGCAGATCTAGGCTGTTGCGGCGCAGGTCTGGGCTGTAGTGGTACAGATCTGGGCCGCTGTGCCGCGGATCTGGGTTGCTCGGGTGTAGGTCTTGGCCGCCGAACTGTAGATCCGAGCCTTTGGGCCGTAGGGTTGTTGGTCTGCACTGTCTGGGTGCAGCTGTGGCCTGGCAGGGCGCAGGTCTGAGTCGTCTGCACGCGCGCTGGGCCGGATTGTCTTGCTCAAGCGCTAAGCAGGGCTGCTTGGATGAGCGAAGCTGCTTAGCCAGGCCGCTGGGCTGCTGATGCTGGGTGCTCATAGGAGGAGCGTCGGTGAGCGCAGGAGCTTTGCGATGGAGGTCCACAGCTAAAGGTTCCGCGTGAGGGTAGACGATGCTGCTGGATGTCTAGCAGCATTGGCTCGCACATACGTTGACTGGCGCTGTAAACCGCGTTCCTTGTCAGCGATTGGGTAAGTGCCGCAACCAGCCTTGAATGACAGTACAGCGTGAAGCTGACAAATACCTTGCAGCATTTTTCTTGAGCGTAATTCCGCCATTGATTGTATTTGGTTCGGTGTTCAAGACACGATCCCTAGACAGCAAGAACAGTATGTCCGCAATCATTGTTCCAGGAAGCTCGTGCGACGTACTCATGCACCGTCCTAGAATCCACAAGAGGTGCGGCAACAAGCAAATCACATAGTGGAGCACGACGAAATTGAGGGGGCTGTAACTGTCGGGGTAGCCTGATTGGGGTTACATAGTAACACGCAATTATCCTTGTCCAAATGGGTTGGGGTTTTATGTTTTTGCCCATCTACGCAGGGGCCGTGGTAGCAGGCCCCTACGTTTACATTCCAACGTAATGTGTCCGGATTCGACGCGCCACGGCATCCAGAAAGTTGGGATAACCCACTGTACTCACTTTGGTAGCCAATAATCTACACTGACATCGTATATCCACTGCACAAAGACTTCTGCGAGGGCAATTCTGTCTTCGGTTGGCGTTTCTGTCTGCCGACAGCCCACCTTGCATTTTCCAGGTACTTGTGGGGTACATAGTAACCCATTGTTTTCATTTGGGTATCCCAACAAAAAAAAACTGATCCAAAAATAACCCAGGAGAAAACATACATTTGAATTGCATTAAAGAATTAAATATTCAACAGGTGTAATAAAATAAAAAAATCAAGGACCTCCAAATACATGTGATCCTAATGAAATGCCCAAACTGTGTAATTCTTGAATAGAAACTTGCTCATCTCTAGGTTGAACTAAGTGGCTAAACCTTGCTGACAATATCCATATTTACTTCCTAGAAACAATCATTCATGCCTCTCATGTTGTGCTACTATCAACAAATGGAACCAAATTCACGACATTTCTGTACACACAATAAGTGAAAATTTTTAGTGTTTACTTTGTATGACCATGTAACCTATGACTAAACATTCTTAAAAGTGAAAATTCTAATTAGAATAAAACAAGTCCCCCAATCTATATAAATGTGAGACACCAAATCCAAGGTTTCCGGGCGTGCTCAAGGCACGGCTAGTCCTCAAAACATGGGCAGACATGGACATCGGTTGTAAAACATTTTATTCTTCGCAAAACGTTTCACAACATTCATGTAAAGAGATTGGTGAAAAGAATATTTTGTAGTTTGTATACACTGCGGGAGTGGACCCTTTTTCGGGGAGCCGGACTACTTCGGAGCATATTTTGAACCATGAATGTACAAGACACCTTTCCTCTCACATAAATGAGAAAAAACCATTTTTTTTCCAAATACACACGCACTCACACAGACACAAATGGAAAAGCACGCACGCAAACAAGCATATGTATGTTCACACGTGCACATACACTGTTCCTCCCTCCACATGGAGTTCTCCCCTCTTCCCCCCACTTCTAAACAACCCCCCTTCCACATGCAACTCATAATCACACTAGGATACTTTTCTAACACGTCATAGACATCGGCCTTGGTATCCGGTTTTCGTTCTTCACCTTTCAGTTTTCAGCCATTGGCCTTCCACCCCATAGTATAAAAAAACTTTTCTTGTGTCGTCGGTCTTCACAATTCGGTCTTCTGTCTTTGGACATTTGTAATTGGTCCACCTGCATTCTTCTCATACATGAAATCACATCACATGAAAAAACATCACTCAACATCACATAATATCACATTGCAATGTAACACATAACACGCGCTGCTTTGCTTCCTTTCGCATAACTTCATTACATTACTTTGCATCACACTCCAATACATTGTATTGACTATTGTACCACTAAATCCACGCACATACACTGAAGAGAACCCACCCCCACCCATCCACCGTCATCCCCACCCCCACCCACCAACCCCAACCCAGCCCCCACCCACCAATCCCACCCACAAACCGCACCCCCACCCACAAC
>SZWC01004781.1:86806-103723 GCA_023375785.1 Penium margaritaceum | reverse complement strand
GGGGGGGGGTATGCGTTCCCCCGCTACGTGGCTGCGCTCACACCTGCCGGCGCACTCTGCGGACTTACGCTGAGGATTTCATCTGGATTATCACACCTAGCAGTAGTGTACCGCTACCTCTACATGCCGCATTTTGCGCCAATAAATTCTGACGGGCCATTTGTCATAACCGAACTGTTGCGCCGGGGGGGTACGAGTTCGCCCGGTGTGTGGCTGCGCTCACATCTTCTGGTGCATTCTCCAAACCTACTGTGAGGGTTTCATCCAGATTATCACAGCTGGAAGTAGTGTAAGGCCACATCTACGTGCCACATTTTACGCCACGCAATTCTGACGGGCTATTTGTCAGAACGAAATTGTTGTGCCGGGGGAGGGGGACGCCTTCCCACGGTGTAAGGCTGCACTCACAGCTGCCAGTGCACTCTCCAGAACTACGGAGATGGTTTCATCTGGACTATCAAACGTGGCAATAGTGTACGGCTACCTCTATGCGCCACATTTAACGACACGCAAGTCTAACGAGCCATTTTTCAGAACGGAATTGATGTGCCAGATGGGGTACACGTTTTCGCATTGCATGGCTGCTCTCTCAGTCACCGGCGCACTCTCTAGACCTACAGTGAGGGATTCATCCGGACTATCACTCTTGGCAGTAGTGTAGAGCTACCTCTACGGGCCGCATTTTACGCCACGCAATGTTTTACGGCCATTTCTCAGAACAGCATTGTTCCACTGGTGGGGTAAGCATTCCCCTGGTGCGTGGCTACGCTCACAGCTGCCGGTGAACTCTCCGGACCTACGATTAGGCTTTCATCCGGATTATCACACCTGGCAGTAGTGTACGGCTAGCTCTACAGGCCACATTTTACGCCACGCAATTCTGACAGGTCATTGATCAGAACGCAATTGTTTTGCTGAGGGGGGGGGGGTAGGTGTTCGTCAAGTGTGTGGCTATGGCCACAGCAGCCGATGCACTCTCCGGACCTAGGATGAGGGTGTCATCCGAACTATCACACCTGGCAGTAGTGTACGGCTAGCTCTACAGGCCACATTTTACGCCACGCAATTCTGACAGGTCATTGATCAGAACGCAATTGTTTTGCTGAGGGGGGGGGGGTAGGTGTTCGTCAAGTGTGTGGCTATGGCCACAGCAGCCGATGCACTCTCCGGACCTAGGATGAGGGTGTCATCCGAACTATCACACCTGGCAGTAGTGTACGGCTACCTCTATGCGCCGCATTCCCCGCCACGCAATGATGACGGGCCATTTGTTAGAACAGAAATAATGCGCCGGGGTGGTGCGCGTTCCCCCGATGCGTGGCTGCGCTTACAGCTACCGGCGTACTCTCCGCACCTACGGATAGGGTTTCATCCGGACTATCACACCTGGCAATAGTATACAGCTACCTCTACGTGCCGCATTTTACGCCACGCAATTCTAACAGGTCATTTGTTGGAACAGTATTGTTGCGCCTGGGGTGGTACGCGTTCCCACGGTGCGTGGCTGCGGTCACAGCTGCCGACGCACTCTCCACACCTAGAGTGAGGGTTTCATCCGGATGATCACACCTGGCAATAGTGTACAGCTACCTGTACGCGCCGCATTTTATGCCACACAATTCTGACGGGTCATTTGTCAGAATCCAATGTTTCCAGGGGGGGTTACGCATTCCCCCAGTGCGTGGCTCCGTCCACAGCAGCGGTGCAGTCTCCAGACCTAGGATGAGGGTTTCATCCAGATTATCACACCTGACAATAGTGTATGGCTACCTCTACGCTCTGTATTTTCTGTCACGCAATTATCACGAGCCATTTGTCAGAATGGAAGTGTTTTGCGGGGGAGGGGGGGTATGCTTTCCCCTCGTGTGTGGCTGTGCTCAAAGCTGCCTGCAAACTCTCCAAACCTACGATGAGGGTTTCATCCGCATTTTCACACCTAGCAGTAGTTTACGATTACCTCTACGTGCCACATTTTTGGCCAAACAGTTCTGACAGGCCATTTGTCAGAATAGAAGTGTTGCGCCATAGGGGTACGCGTTGCCCCGGTGAGTGGCTGCGTGCACGGGTACCGGCGCACTCTCTGGACCTACGGTGAGCGTTTCATCCGAATTATCCCATGTGGCATTAGTGTACGGCTAGCTCTATGCGCTGCATTTTATGCCACGCAATTCTAACAGGCCATTTGTCGGAACAGAATTGTTGCGCCAGGAAGGTACGCGTTCCCCTAGTTCGTGGTTGCACTCATAGCTGCCAGCGCACTCTCCAGACCTACGATGCGGGTCTCATCCGGATCATCACACCTGGCGGTAATGCATGGCTACCTCTACGCACCGCATTTTATGCCACGCAATTCTGATAGACCATTTGTCAGAACGAAATTGTTGCGCCGAGAGGGTAGGCGTTCCCCCCGTGCGTGGCTGCGCTCATAGCTGCCGGCGCACTCTCCGGACCTACGGTGAGGGTTTCATCCGGATTATTACACCTCGCAGTAGTGTATGGCTACCTCTACGCGCCGCATTTTACACCTCACAATTCTGACGGGCCATTTCTCAGAATGGAATTGTTGCACCGCGGCAATGCGAGTTCCCACGGTGTGTGCCTGCGCTCACAGCTGCCGGCGCACTCTCACGAATTACAGTGAGGGTTTCATTGTGATTATCACACCTGGTAGTAGTGTACGACAACCTCTATGGGTCGCATTCTACGGCACGCAATTCTTACATGCCATTTTTTAGAATGGCATGGTTGCGCCTGGGGTGGTATGAGTTCCCTCGGTGTGTGGCTGTGCTCACATCTGCCGGCACACTCTCTGGACCTGCGATGAGGGTTTCATCTGGGTTATTGAACCAGGCAGGAATGTACAGCTAGCTTTACGCGTTGCATTTTACGCCACGCAATTCTGACAGGCCATTGGTCAAAACGGAATAAATTTTCTGGGGGGGGATGTCCGCGTTCCTTAGGTGTGTGGCTGCGCTCACAGCTGCCGGCGCACTCTCCGGACCTATGGTAAGGGTTTCATCCGGATTATCACACCTGGCAATAGTGTACGGCTACCTCTACGCGCCGCATTTTATGCCACACAATTCTGACAGGCCATTTGTCAGAACGGAAGTGTTGCGCCGGGGGGGGGGGGGGGTACACCCCTTCCCCCGGTGTGTGGCTGCGCTCACAGCTGCTGGCGCACTCTCTGGACCTATGGTAAGGGTTTCATCTGGATTATCATACCTAGCAGGAGTGTATGGCTACATCTACCTGCCGCATGTTATGCCACGCAATTCTGACGGGCCATTTGTCAGAACGGAAGTGTTGCGCCGGGGGGGGGGGGGGGTACACCCCTTCCCCCGGTGTGTGGCTGCGCTCACAGCTGCTGGCGCACTCTCTGGACCTATGGTAAGGGTTTCATCTGGATTATCATACCTAGCAGGAGTGTATGGCTACATCTACCTGCCGCATGTTATGCCACGCAATTCTGACGGGCCATTTGTCAGAACGGAAGTGTTGCGCCGGGGGGGGGGGGGGGTACACCCCTTCCCCCGGTGTGTGGCTGCGCTCACAGCTGCTGGCGCACTCTCTGGACCTATGGTAAGGGTTTCATCTGGATTATCATACCTAGCAGGAGTGTATGGCTACATCTACCTGCCGCATGTTATGCCACGCAATTCTGACGGGCCATTTGTCAGAACGGAAGTGTTGCGCCGGGGGGGGGGGGGGGTACACCCCTTCCCCCGGTGTGTGGCTGCGCTCACAGCTGCTGGCGCACTCTCTGGACCTATGGTAAGGGTTTCATCTGGATTATCATACCTAGCAGGAGTGTATGGCTACATCTACCTGCCGCATGTTATGCCACGCAATTCTGACGGGCCATTTGTCAGAACGGAAGTGTTGCGCCGGGGGGGGGGGGGGGTACACCCCTTCCCCCGGTGTGTGGCTGCGCTCACAGCTGCTGGCGCACTCTCTGGACCTATGGTAAGGGTTTCATCTGGATTATCATACCTAGCAGGAGTGTATGGCTACATCTACCTGCCGCATGTTATGCCACGCAATTCTGACGGGCCATTTGTCAGAACGGAAGTGTTGCGCCGGGGGGGGGGGGGGGTACACCCCTTCCCCCGGTGTGTGGCTGCGCTCACAGCTGCTGGCGCACTCTCTGGACCTATGGTAAGGGTTTCATCTGGATTATCATACCTAGCAGGAGTGTATGGCTACATCTACCTGCCGCATGTTATGCCACGCAATTCTGACTGGCCATTTGTCAGAAACAAATTGTTGCGTCGGAGGGGGGGGGGGTACACCCGTTCCCCCGGTGTGTGGCTGCGCTCAAAGCTGCCGGTGCACTCTCCGAACCTACGGTGAGGGTTTCATCCGGATTATCACACCGGGCAGTAGTTCAGGCTACCTCTAGGCACCACATTTTATGCCACGCATTTCTGACAGGCCATTTGTCAAAACGGAATTGTTGCGTCAGGGGGGTACGCGTTCCCCCGATGGGTCGCTGTGATCAGAGCTGCGGGCACAATCTATGGATCTACGGTAAGTGTTTCATCCAGATTATGACACCTGGCAGTAGTGTAAGGCTACCTCTACGTGCCGCATTTTGCGCCACGTAATTCTAACGGGCCATTTGTCAAAACGGAACTGTTGCGCCAGGGGGGTATGCATTCCCTCTATGCGTTGCTATGCTCACAGCTTGCGGTGCACTCTTTGGACCTACCGTGAGGGTTTCATCCGGATTATTACATCTGGCAGCAGTGTACAGAAACGTCTACGCGCCGCAGTTTACGCCACGCAATTCTGACTATCCCTTTATCAGAACGGAATTGTTGCGCCGGGGGGGTATGTAATCCCTCGGTGCCTGGCTGCGCTCACAGCTGCCGGTGCACTCTCCGGACCTACGGTGAGAGTTTTGTCGGGGAATCAGACCTTGCAGTAGTGTACAGTTACCTCGATGAGCCGCATTTTACGCCTCGCAATTCTGAAGGGCCATTTGTCAGAACGCAATTGTTGCGCCGGAGGGGTCCGTGGGCAACCAGTGCATGGCTGCGCTCACAGCTACTGGTGCATTTTCCGGACCTACAGTGACGGTTTCATCCACAATATCACCTGGCACTAGTGTACAGCTACCTCTACACGCTGCATTTTACGCTACGGAATTCTGACGGGCCATTAGTCAGAATGGAATTGTTGCATTGGGAGGGGGAGGGGGTACGTTTTTCCCTAATGTGTGGCTACGCTCACAGCTGCCGGCGCACTCTCCGGACCTACCGTGAGGGTTTCATCCGGATTATCACACCTGGCAGTAGTGTATGGCTACGTCTACGTGTTGCATTTTACGCAACGCAATTCTAACGGGCCGTTTGTTATAACGGAATTGTTGCGCCCGGTGGGGTTCGCGTTCCCTCAGTGTGGGCTATGCTCACAGCTGCCAACGCACTCTCTGGACCTATGGTAAGGGTTTCATCTGGATTATCACACCTTTCCGTAGTGTATTGCTACTTTTACGGGCTGCATTTTACGCCATGCAATTCTAACGAGCCATTTGTGAGAGCCGAATTGTTGCACTGGGGGGGTACGCGTTCCCGGGGTGCATGGCTGCGCTCAAAGCTGCCGCAACACTCTCTGGACCTACGGTAAGGGTTTCATCCAGATTATCACACCTGGCAGTAGTGTACGGCTACATCTACAAGCCACATTTCACGCCATGCAGTTCTGATGGGCCATTTGTCATAACGGAATTGTTGCGCCGAGGTGGTACGCGTTCCCTCGGTACGTGGTTGCACTCATAGCTACGAGCACACTCTGTGGACCTACGGTGAGGGTTTCATGCAGATTAGCACACCTGGCAGGAGTATACCGCTACCTCTACGCGTCGCATTTTATGCCAGGCACTTCTGACGGGCCATTTGTCAGAACGGAACTGATGCGGCGCGGGGGTATACATTCCCCATGTGCTTGGCTGAACTCACAACTGCTGGCGCACTCTCTGGACCTACGGTGAGGGTTTCATTCGGATTATCACACCTCGCACTAGTATACGGCTACCTCTTTGTGCCGCATTTTACGCCACGCAATTCTAAAGGGCCGTTTGACATAACGGATTTGTTTGCCCGGGGGGGGGGGGGGGGGGGAAGGGTACGCGTTCCCTTGGTGCGTGGCTGCGGTCATAGCTGCTAGCGCAGTCAATGGTCCAACAGTGAGGGTTTCATCCAGGAATCTGGGTTTGATCACAGGTGGTAATACTGTACGGCTATCTCTACGCGCTGCACTTTACGCCACACAATTCTTAGTGGTCATTTGTGTGAACTGAATTGTTGCGCCGGGAGGTTTTGCCTTCCCTCGGTGCGTGGCTGCGCTCACAGTTGCCGGCGCACTCTCCGGACCTACTGTGAGGGTTTCATCGGGGAATCACACCTCGCAGTAGTGTACCGCTACCTCTACGCATCACATTTTACGCCACGCAATTTTGAAGGGCCATTTGTCAGAACGCAATTGTTGCGCAAGAGGGGTCCGCGTTCCCCCAATGCGTGGCTGCGCTCACAGTTGCCGGCGCACTCTCCGGACCTACTGTGAGGGTTTCATCGGGGAATCACACCTCGCAGTAGTGTACCGCTACCTCTACGCATCACATTTTACGCCACGCAATTTTGAAGGGCCATTTGTCAGAACGCAATTGTTGCGCAAGAGGGGTCCGCGTTCCCCCAATGCGTGGCTGCGCTCACAGCTGACGGCGCATTCTCCGGACCTGCGGTGAGGGTTTCATCCATGTTATCACACCAGGAAGAAGGGTACGGCCATGTTTACGTGCTGTCTTTTACGCCATGCAATTCTGACTGGCCATTTGTCAGAACGGAATTGTTGCGCCGGGGGGTATGCGTTCCCCCGATGCGTGGCTGTACTCACAGCTACTGGCGCAATCTCCAGACCTATGGTGAGGGTTTCATCCGGATTATCACACGTGGCAGTAGTGTACGGCTACCTCTACACGTCGCATTTTACGCCATGCAATTCTGACAGGCCATTTCTTAGAATGGAATTGTTGCGCCAGGAGGGTATGCGTTCCCTCGGTGTGGGCTAGGCTCACAGCTACCGGCGCACTCTGCGGACCTACAATGAGGGTTTTATCCAGATTATCACACCTGGCAGTAGTGTACGGCTACCTCTACGTGTTGCATTATATGCCACGCAAATCTGACAGGCCATTTGTGAGAATGGAATTGTTCGGCCGGGGGGTATGTGTTCCCCAGGTTGGTGGCTACTCTCACATCTGCCGGCGTACTCTCTGGACGTACAGTGAGGACTTCATCTGGATTATCACACCTGGAAGTGGTGTACGGCTACCTCTACATGCCGCATTTTACGCCACGCAATTCTGACAGGCCATTTGTCAGAACCAAATGTTGCGTCGGGACGGTACGCGTTTCCCCGATGCGTGGCTACGCTCAGAGCGGTTGGCACACGCTGTGGACCTACGATAAGGGTTTCATCCGGATTATCTCACCTGGCATTAGAGTACGGCTATATCTACGGCTACCTCTACGCGGCGCATTTTACGCCACGTAATTCTGATGGGCCATTTGTCAGAACGGAATTGTTGTGCCGGGAGGGGGGGGGGGTGGTACGCGTTCCCTCAATGCATGGCTGTGCTCACAGCTGCTGGCGCAGTATCCGGACCAACGATGAGGGTTTCATCCAGAAATCTGGGTTTTATCACACATGGCGGTAGTGAACGGCTACCTCTATGCGCCGCACTTCACGCCACGCAATTCTGATTGGCCATTTGTCAGAACAAAATGGTTGCGACTGGAGGGTACGCGTTCCCTTGCTACGTGGCTGCGCTCACAGCTACTAGCGCACTCTCCGGACCTACTATGATGGTTTCCTCGGGGAATCACACCTGGCAGTAGTGTATGGCTACCTCTACGCACCGCATTTTACGCCATGCAATTCTGACAGGCCATTTGTCAGAATGTAATTGTTGCGCCGGGGGGGTATGTGGTCCCCTGATGCGTGGTTGCGCTCGCTGCTACCGGCGTACTCTCCGGACCTACAATGACGGTTTCATCCAGATTGTCACACTTGGCAGTAGTCTAGGGCTACCTCTACGCATCGCATTTTACGCCACGCAATTCTGTTGGGCCATTTGTCACAACGGAATTTTTTGGCCGGGGGGGTACGCGTTCCCCCGGTGCACGGCTGCGCTCACAGCTATCGGCGCACTTTCTGGACCTATGGTGAGAGTTTCATCTGGATTATCACACCTGGCAGTAGTGTAAGGCTACCTCTACACGTCGCATTTTACGCCATGCAATTCTCACAGGCCATTTGTTGGAACAGAATTGTTGCGCTGGGGGGGTACGCGTTCCCTCACTGTGGGCTCTGCTCACAGCTGCCAGCGCACTCTCCAGAACTACGGTAAGGGTTTCATCCGAATTATCACACCTGGCAGTAGTGTACCACTACTTGTACAGGCCGCATTTTATGCCACGCAATTCTAACAAGCCATTTCTCAAAATGGAATTGTTGCGCCTGGGAGGTACGCGTTCCCTCGGTGCGTGGATGCGCTCAAAGCTGCTGGTGCACTCTCCGGACCTACGGTGAGGGTTTCATCCAGATTATCACACCTGACAGTAGTGCACGGCTACCTTTGCGTGCTGCATTGTACGCCACGCAAATCTGACGGGCCATTTGGTAGAACGGAATTGTTACGCTGTGGGGTACGCGTTCCCTCGGTGCGTGGCTACACTCACAGCTGCCGGCGCACTCTCCAGACCTACGGTGACGGTCTTATCCCGATTATCACACCTGACAGTAGTGCACCGCTACATCTACGGGTTGCATTTTACGCCACGCAATTCTGAAGAGCCATTTGTCAAAATGGAATTGTTGCGCCAAGGGGGTACGCGTTCCCCCGGTGCATGGCTGTGCTCCAAGCTGCCAGCGCATTCTCCGGACGTTCGGTGATAGCTTTATCTAGATTATCACACCTGGCAGTAGTGTACGGCTACCCTACGCGCTGCATTTTACGCTACGCAATTCTGATGGGCCATTTTTCAGAACGGAATTGTTGCGCCGCGTGGGTACGCATTCCCCCGGTGCGCGGCTGCGCTCACAGTTGCCGGCGCACTCTCCGGACCTACGGTGAGGGTTTCATCCGGATTATTACACCTGGCAGTAGTGTATGGCAACCTCTACGCGTCAAAATTTATGCCACGCAATACTGACGGGCCATTTGTCAGGACGAAATTGTTGCACCAGGGGGGTACGCATTCCCCCAATGGGTGGCTTCGCCCAGAGCTGCCGGCGCATTATGAGGACCTACAAAAAGGGTCTCATCCGGATTATCACACCTGGCAGTACCGTACGGCTACCTCAACGTGCCGCTGTTTCCGCCACGTAATTCTGACGGGCCATTCGTCAGAACGGGATTGTTACGCCGGGGAGGGGGAGGGGGTACGCGTTCCCTTGGTGCGTGGCTACGCTCACAGCTGCCGGCGCACTCTCCGGACCTACAATGAGGGTTTCATCCGGATTATCACACGTGGCAATAGTGTACATCTACCTATATGCGCAGCACTTTACGTCACGCAATTCAGAGTGGCCATTTGTCTGAAAGGAATTGTTACTCCGGGAGGGTATGCGCTCCCTCGGTTCGTGGTTGCGCTCATAGCTGCCGGCGCACTCTCCGGACCTACAGTGAGGGTTTCATCAGGGAATCACACCTGGCAGTAGTGTACAGCTACCTCTAAGCACCGCATTTTAGGCCACGCAATTCTGAAGGGCCATTTGTAAGAGCCCAACTGATACGGCGAAGGGGTCGGTGTTCCCCAGGTGTGTGGCCGGCTAATAGCTGCCGGCGCATTCTGCGGACCTAAGGTGAGGGTTTCATCCAGATTATCACACCATGCAGTAGTGTACGGCCACGTTTATGCGCTGCATTTTATGCCACACAATTATGACGGGCCATTTGTCACAACAGAATTGTTGCGCCGTCAGGTATGCGTTCCCCGGTGCGTGGCTGCGCTCACAGCTACCGCCACACTCTCTGGACCTACGGTGAGGGTTTCATCCGGATTATCACAGCTGACTGTAGTGTACAAATACCTCTACACGCTGCGTTTCATGCCACCGGGGGAATGCGTACACCCCTGCGTAGGGGGGGGGGGTACGCATTCCCCCGGTGCGTGGGTGTGCTCACAGCTGCCGACGCACTCTCCGGACCTACTCTTAGGGTTTCATCTGGATTATCACACCTAGCAGTAGTGTATGGCTAGCAGTAGTGATTCTTCGGGAGAATCATACCCCGCAATAGTGTACGACTGCCTCCGCGCCCCGCATTTTAAGCCTCTTCGTTCTGACGGTCCATCTGCCCGAAATGAATTCTTGAGCGGGGGTCCTGCGCGTGCACGGGGTCCGTGCCTGCGCTCACGGCTCTCGACGCACATTCTGCACCCACGGTCAGTGTTTCTTCGGGAGAATCATACCCCGCAGTAGTGTACGACTGCCTCTATGCCCCGCATTTTACGCCTCTCCGTTCTGACGGTCCATCTGCCCGAAATGAATTCTTGAGCGGGGGTCCAGCGCGTGCACGGGGTCCGTGCCTGCGCTCACGGCTCTCGACGCACGTTCTGCACCCACGGTCAGTGTTTCTTCGGGAGAATCATACCCCGCAGTAGTGTACGACTGCCTCTACGCCCAGCATTTTACGCCTCTCCGTTCTGACGGTCCATCTACCCGAAATGAATTCTTGAGCGGGGATCCTGCGCGTGCACGGGGTCCGTGCCTGCGCTCACGGCTCCCGACGCACGTTCTGTACCCACGGTCAGTGTTTCTTTGTGAGAACCATACCCCGCAGTAGTGTACGACTGCTGCTACGCCCCGCATTTTACGCCTCTCCGTTCTGACGGTCCATCTGCCCGAAATGAATTCTCGAGCGGGGTTCCTGTGCATGCACGGGGTCCGTGCCTGCGCTCACGGCTCCTGACGCACGTTCTGCACCCACGGTCAGTGTTTCTTCGGGAGAATCATACCCCGCAGTAGTGTACGACTGCCTCCACGTCCCACATTTTATGCCTCTCCGTTCTGACGGTCCATCTGCCTGAAATGAATTATTGAGAGGGGGTCCTGCGCGTGCACGGGGTACGTGCCTGCGCTCACGGCTCCCGACGCACGTTCTGCACCCACGGTCAGTATTTCTTTGGAAGAATCATACCCCGCAGTAGTGTACGACTGCCTCCACGCCCCGCATTGTACGCCTCTCCGTTCTGACGGTCCATCTGCCCGAAATGAATTCTTGAGCGGGGGTCCTGCGCGTGCACGGGGTCTGTGCCTGCGCTCACAGCTCCCGACGCACGTTCTGCACCCACGGTCAGTGTTTCTTCGGGAGAATCATACCCCGCAGTAGTGTACGACTGCCTCTATGCCCCGAATTATACGCCTCTCCGTTCTGGCGGTCCATCTGCCCGAAATGAATTCTTGAGCGGGGGTCCTGCGCGTGCACGGGGTCCGTGCCTGTGCTCACGGCTCCGGACGCACGTTCTGCACCCACGGTCAGTGTTTCTTTGGGAGAATCATACCCCGCAGTAGTGTACGACTGCCTCCACGCCCCGCATTTTACGCCTCTCCGTTCTGACGGTCCATCTGCCCGAAATGAATTCTTGAGCGGGGGTCCTGCGCGTGCACGGGGTCCGTGCCTGCGCTCACGGCTCCCGACGCACGTTCTGCACCCACGGTCAGTGTTTCTTTGGGAGAATCATACCACGCAGTAGTGTACGACTGCTGCTACGCCCCGCATTTTACGCCTCTCCGTTCTGACGGTCCATCTGCCCGAAATGAATTCTTGAGCGGGGGTCCTGCGCGTGCACGGGGTCCGTGCCTGCGCTCACGGCTCCCGACGCACGTTCTGCACCCACGGTCAGTGTTTCTTTCCCCATTTATCGCCCACTTATTTTCTCATTTGTTTGTCACACATTCGGTTTCATTTCATTCATGGAAAACATTACATTTCAAATATACCCCTTCCTGGAACAATTACGACCAGGGCCAAAAAACATGTACCCCTCACTAGTCGGGTTCATCCCTCATGCTGCTTCATTTCTTTCCACGTACACCAAGACATGAAACTTTTCCCACAACGTTTAAGGAAAATGAATTCCTTTCTCGTTTTTCCAAATGTGTTTTCATGTCCATGTAGCGTAAACAACGTTTATCTGATCCGGTCCATGGAACATGAAATACAGGTTAGTCCAAACTGTCCTTCCCTCACAGGTAACCAAACTTCCACTTTCCATTCTCATATTTCATAACAACTTTCCTGCATCATCCATGTTTGGGGCTTACCTCTTTCAGAAATTACGGAACCTGAATTCCCTTTCCATTCAAATTCCATCATGGACATTCCATCATTTCAGTCTCGTGCGCGATACCGACATTTCTCCTTTCATTGCAAAAGTGATACTTCCACCTCCTACGCCGAGGACGAAGTTCTCTTTTGTCCATTCAAAAGCAGAGAAGGTTTTCCCTTCCCATTTGCCGGAAGACATTTCTCTTTCCATTGAATGGAAGGCGATTCCGCGCCAAAAATTCAAACGAAATTTGCGAACATGCGCACCTCCCGCGTCGCGCGACTGCTCGTGCTGTCGAGTTTGTCGTTTCCACCCACCGTCAAGATTGCTCACCAGGATCTCCGCGCATGGCGCGGAGATCCTGGTGAGCTGCCTCACGATTATGAATAGTAGAACACACTCGATCGCAGGCTGTACGGAAGGAGATTGCGTTAAACTTTGAATTGAAATGGCCCGTCGAATCTTCCGAACGTGCGTTCCCCCAAACAACGATCCAGAAACACTCCCAAACGTTGCGTTTTTTGGAAGCGTGAAAGGCGAGCTCACGGAAAGCATGGTAACGTTTCTTGTGACACTGAGGTGTGGCAGGGAAGTCGTTACACCTCCAACCGTCGATTCGTCTAATCGGATGAACCGGAACGGGATGTAGCTTACTTCTTACATCCTTCACTTGATTTTGTGCCTCGTTTAGGGAGGGACGCCCCAATGTACTGCTTCTTCTTCGTGAGACATGATCAAGACATTTGCCTGTGGAACCGGTCACGAGAAACAAAAACGCTCTTCTGCTCCAGGACATTGAAACGATGTTCCCAAAAAAGGAACGATACAAGTGCGTTTTGTGTCACAAAACATCATCATTTGCCTTTCGTGGTACAGAAATTCGAAAATGATCTGTGTACGAGAACGTAATAACATGTCTTTCGTGACACAGTGATGAGAACATGCTTTCCATGACACAATTAGCAAACTCCGTGACTCGGAAACGTAAGGGTTTATAGGGACTCCTGATTTCCAAAACTGTTCTGATGATGTCCCTATCCCAATAATGAAACACTTCTCCATGTCACAGTAAGATTGTAGATGACTTTTGTGTTACGAACCATTATCATGGGTCTCTCGTTTCCCGGAGGTTTGTTTGAGCTTTCTGTGGCAAGCGATCAAAACAGTGCCTTGGCCTGAGCACGTAAAGGTGCTTGGAGACTTTTGTGAAACAGAATTTGCCTTTCAGCACACAGAAATTAGAAAAACGATGTGTTTCCCATAACGTAATGACATGTCGCCTATGGAACCGGTCACGAGAAACAAAAACAATCTTCTGCTCCAGGAGGGTGAAACGATGTTCCCGAAACAGAAACGATACAAGTGCGTTTTGTGTCACAAAAAATATCATTTGCCTTTCGTCCTACAAAAAATAAAAATGATCTGTGTAGCAGAACGTAAGAACATGTCTTTTGTGCCCAGCGATGAGAACATGATTTCCGTGACACAATTAGCAAACTCTATGACTCAGAAACGTAAGGGTTCATAAGGAATCCTGATTCATAAAACTGTTCTAATGATGTTCCCTATCCCAAGAATAAAACACTTGTCCATGTCACAGTAAGGTTTTAGATGAATTTTTTGTCATGAACCATTAATATGGGTCTCTCGTTTCCCAAAAATACTCTTGAGCTTTCCGTAGCAAGCGATTAAAAGAGTGCCTTTGCCTGAGGACATAAAGCTGCTTGGAGACTTCTGTGAAATGGAATTTGCCTTTCAGCACAGTGAAATTACAAAACGGTGTGTGCCACGGAAAGTAATGACATGTCTTTCGTGATAGAGTGATGAGAACATGCTTTCCATGACTCAAGTAGAAAAATCCGTGACTCGGAAACGTAAGGGTTTATAGGGACGCCTGAGTCCCATAACTGTTATGATGATGTTCCGTATCCAAAGAATGAAAACTTCTCCATGTTCCATTAAGGTTGTGGATAACTTTTGTGTCACGAACCATTTTCATGTGTCTCTTTTGACACATGAATACATTTGAGCTTTCCATAGCACACGATCAAAAGAGTGCCTTGGCTTGAGCACGTAAAGCTGCTTGGAGACTTGTGTGGAACAGAAATGCTTGAATTATGTTCCTAGACCCACAAGTGTTCGTATTCGCGTAGAAAACGGGATACATTGTTATGGTGTAGCATTGCAATGCGGTGTCTATGTGCGATATGACACAAAGACATAAAGGATATTCTGTGAGCGAACGGAACGTACACAATGCATTCTGTTGCAGAATTGAAAGCAGTCTATTATCCCCTGCATCACCGGAATAGCTACCATTGTTCATGTAACCAAAAATGCGACTCGGCTACGGACCGACATAAGGCTAACGTGTCGCATCGGCAGAGTTCACATGTCTTTTGAGACCCAGAAAAGAAGACCACCATTATGTTTCAGTCACATGAGGCTCGTCATGCCTTCCGTTACAACAGAACGCATGAGAAACGCGGCGTGTTCGTTACGGGAGGATGTACATCTTTTTGGGGACACGGAAAAGGAAATTTCATACCAAAAGCGCGACTCGGGCAAGGCCGACACGGCTGACATGTCGCGTCCACTGAGCTCATATTTATTTTGAGACACAACAAACAAAACCACCATTCTGTTACGGCCACATGGAGCTTGTCATGCATTCCATAGATACGGAAGGCATGAGAATCGTGGTATATCCGCAACGGAACACTCTACATTCATAGCCCTTGTGCAACGGAAGCTTTAACTAAGATGAACATTCAAAGCCTTTTGTGCAGCGGAAGCTTGAACTAAGTGTTTTTATCTTTGAGCTGCGACTCAGACTCGCCCCGTCGAAACCCTAGGGATACTCAGTACTTCATTTGTCATAGGACTAGTTTTCAAGCTAGTTTGTTTCCAGGGTTAAAATTGGTTCCGGGTGAGCGTTATACGCTCTCTCTAGTAGTGGATGACGAACGCATCGGAGACCTTGCTAGATCTCCTGGTCAACGACTTTGCGCATGAGTTTAGCAAAGGCGGGCCTTCAACTTCGGTTCTCACAGACAGCGTAGGCATTGCAGACTCCATGCATCCGCAAGGCCACATGAGCTACAACTCTGTCTCACCAAATGGCGGCCTGGGAACCGTGGACTTCATCCATCCGTTCAATACACAGTTTTGTGGCACCGCGCAATATCTGAACCCGCATCAGCCACCGCAGCGGGAGCAAGAGATCGGCACGACGGCGCATTCAGCGCACTCTGAGGAGCTACAGCAGCAAGCGCAGCGAAACCAGCCGCCTCCGCACTTTGAACGATCTGGAGCAAACGCTACATCCGAGTACTAACAGTTGTAGCACCAGCAATAGGAGTGCCTCCAGTTTGACACGTCCCTACAACAGCGGGCCCGTCCCCCGCCGATGGATTCTCGTGGTGAGGATGCAGATCTTGGCGTCATCGACACCCGCTTCGTCAACACCTCCCTTGGTAAGTTTGGTTCTTGTTGTTTCTTTGTCGTGTTCTTTTTAGGTTTTAACCAAACATAATTTTGGCCATGCAGACCTTGACAAGTTCCGTATTAATTCGAAGGAGTGGTTTGAGGAGAATGGGTCAAAAAATTTGTGCATCGGCCGCCAACACTGGAAGACAGGAATTGGTTTGAAAAAGTGGTTGAATGCCGGGCGCTACACCATTTTTTTTTTCATGAAGTTGCACTGGTCCAATGAGTGTCTTGCAACTTAAAGGCTGATGCTCCAAGCGGGGTCCGCCCAGAGTCAGATCCGTCGCTGCTCGCGTGCAACTGGTTGCGCAAAAGACAATGAGTTTACTCTAGATGTCGAGCAGATTTTCCAGACTAACTGGGTGAAATTGAACCCACATGCCACAGACAAGTCGTTTGCCTAATTCATAGTTCAAGTTGGCACTTTTGAAGAGAAAAATCGGCCATTGTACAAGACGTACAGAGGCGGTGCCGTTTTGGAGTCCCTGGCACGCTAGTACCAACCTGTAAGTAATACAATAGCTCTCATTTTTGCTCGTGTTGAAACAAGACGTGGCCGTCCGTACTCTAAGTTAACGTTTTTTGCACGTGTACGGATTTCCAAGTGTACAGAAGGCAAAAGAAATTCCTGTCCAAGAACGAGCATCACACCGCGGAGGTCAAGAACAGTGTGGTTGAAAGGTTCAGAAAAGAAAAAGGTTCTTGAGCAAAGAAAAGACAAGCAAGGTCAGCAAAAACGGGAGGTATGCTGAGGAAGCTTTGAAAGGGCAATGGAAACTTAGGCAACCTGGTGCGGCGGAGGACTCTGGTATGGCCGTGCAGTCGGGTGCTGCCGAACAGTCGGGCGCAACCAAGCAGTCAGGTGTGACTGATCAGTCAAATGTGGTTTGGCGGTCGGGTGCGGCGGGGCAGTCAGGTCCTGCGGTAGTGTAGTCAAGTGAGGGCAGGCAGTCGGGTGAGGGTGGGCAGTCGGGTGAGGGCGGCAGTCGGGTGACGGTGGGCAGTCGGATGAGGGTGGGCAGTCGGGTGAGGGCGGGTAGTCGGGTGAGGGCGGGCAGTCGGGTGAGGGCGAGCGGTCGGGTGAGGGCGG
>SZWC01004781.1:63401-75615 GCA_023375785.1 Penium margaritaceum | reverse complement strand
CACACACACACACACACACACACACACACACACAAACACACCCACACACACACAAACACACACCCACACACACACTCGTCTGCACACATGCATGCACACACACACACACGCACACATAATGCACCTCGGACAAAGTGACGGTTCTCACCTTCAAGATGCTTGTAAGAGTCTGAGCTGAAGGCAGGAGAGCAGGTGTGTTTTGCAGCGTGCTTGTGACCAAAGTGGAAACGTTCACAGAGAAGTCTTGTACCAGTGAGGAGTTCTGGATCCCTTCTCATAATGTACGAAAACAGCTTACAGGCATTGTTGTATAACACATACTTTGGCCTCTTGTCCACTGGGAATCTGGTGAGGAGAGTTGTGAAGATGTCATTTGGCGACTCACCAAAGAACATGACATGGAACCCATAGATAATCAGGTGAGGACACACCACGGTGAAAATACCTGTGGTTGTCTTCTTCACCTTACCAACATCCTCCTTTGCATCACACTTGGTGTCATCTTTGCTGTTGATGCTGCGGCCATCTTTCTGCTCAAAGTCCTTGTACAAAGGTCTCTGGTTCCATGAAGGCCAGAATGGGTAGCACACGATTGACGAATGTGATAAAGGGCCAGGTACAACAGTTTGCTGGGCACCCTACAGACATCAACCAATGTCTGAAAATCATATGAGTGAGCGTACATGTGAAAACACCCGCAAAGAATGTGAAGAGAGCAAAAGAAACGTACTCTGAAAACTTGTTCATGGTCTTGTACAAGTTTGCGCAGAATATTCACAAGCTCTGATGGAAGCATTCCTCTTGCACTCGTCCAATCAATGTTTGTCAGAGATGAGGCGTATGCAGCCAAGACCACCCCAATGTGGACATCCAACACTAGTGCAACAATCGGCATCACATGCCGCAAGATTCTCCACCCCTCAACCGTCATCCCATCCACATTGTCAAGAAGTGTTGTCAATGGTGAAACTTCCTCCTCATGAAGGAGACACTGTTCTGATGTGTGAGGTCCAAAAGTATAGATGAAGTACGAGTAATCCTTGTCCAGGGTGAAAAACTGCAACAACACAATCCGCAAAAAGGAATAATGGTTAGCTTGCCTTGTGGCTGGCTGTGCGTGCGTGTGTGAGTGCACGCGTGTGTGCGTGTGTGTGTTTGTACATGGGTGTGTGTGTGTGTGTGCGTGCAAGAACAAAAGAGACAGACAACTTACGCCGCCTTCTTCGTGGTAGATCTTCCTTTCATTCACCATTCTGGCCATGTCACTCGCCTCGTAGCCATGCAGCTTCTCCATGAGGCTGTCCATGTCGGACTGAACGAAGACATCACGTTGGCGCTGTCTCATGGCAAGTTGCGTGAGAAGAATGCGTGCATGATGATCAGGGACAAGACGCTTGGGGGCGGACTTTTGAAGAACTCCATGCGACAACGGTTGAGTGTGCAGAAGAATATGATTTCCCAAGTCACCATTTCGATTCTTCAAACTCGTACCATCACAAACAAGCTTCTCAGGCCATTGGTCACACTTAGAAAGGGGTTCCGGTGTTCCGGTTAGAAAGGGCCGATTTCCTTTCCTCTCAGCAGGTCTGGTCGGGTTCTTGTGTCCGTCGCAATATCTTCCTACGCATCCCGTCGCTCCCCGGAGTCGAACTGCTCCTTCCGTATTTTCGTTTCCTCGGTCGATGGTCGTTGGATCATCCATCGACCCCTCTCTCGGATCCTCACCCCAGGCCCTCCTTCCTCCCCCCCCTTTCCGGTGGATGAACGAAACACCATTAACACTGTTATACCCTACTCCACAAAACAAGGTGGACATCCTCGTCCATCCCTCCTCCTTCCTCGTTTTGTTCATCCCGTCCTCTCCCTTCCGGTGCATCATTCACCGCCTGGTTGGTGCTCCCGTCTCCTCCCCGGCGTAGATTCCTCAGCCCCTTGTTCTGGCGACGAATACTCTTCCTCTGCCCACCTCGTCCTCTCCATTCCCTCCAACTCTCGGTGGGGCGTCTCCTGCCGTATCCTTTCATTTCGTGCCTTGGGGCTCTGACGTGGGGCCATCTTGCACTCTCCTTCTTCTCTCCCTTCTTTCAGCTGCTCCTGCAATCGCCGCACGGCCTCCTTCTGCCTTGCTTGCACCCTCCGCCTTGCCTCATCACTCTCCTCATAGGGCATGCAGAGAGGCCCATCCAGCCCCGTCTGAATAATCTTGTAGCGGCGGGTGCATGAGAGGTGCACCCGTTGGTGACAGCTGATGCACTGCCACCTGCGGATGCGCACTGGGCCTCTGCATGTGGTGCATGGCTCGCTGCACGCAGTTGTGCATCGAAAGCATTGATACAATGCAATGCGCCCCCCATGTCGCAGCCTCCTCTCTCCCACCTTCTTCACACATTCACTATGTGAGANCACAACACACGATGCCTGCCTCGGCACTGTATCATTGTCCCAGCATGACCCCGACTCGCATGGGATTCCCCTGCTTAATCTTCTGGCAGGACACACAGTTCCAAATTCCTTCTTCGTCCACCGCTCCGCATTCCTCATGCGTATGGCATTTGCAACGGCCGCATTGTCGAGCAGGCTGGTACACCCTCTTCTCGCACCATGGACAGCTGCCGGCCCGAGGTGTCTCTCCTCCCTCCAGCTCCTTGCTTGCACTTGTGCCCCTCGCATCCCTTTCCCCGGCTGCACTGCTCCCGGTCCATCTTCCTCTTGCGGCCCCCGCTCCAGTTACAAATTCCCTACTCCCACTGCCTTGCTCCGTCCTTGCCTCAGTTGTGGGCTTCTCCGTCCCATTGCTCCCCCCTGACTCCGCCAACGGTCCACCTCTCCTGCTCCATTGGATTCGTGCAGCACACGTGCCTCGCACTCCCACAGGCGGCCTTTGCAATCCTCTTGATGCAGGTCCCCTTGCCGGCGAAGGGTACCGTGGGTCCCTGTCTGCTCTTCTCTCACTCTGCTGTCCTCCCGAGGCAGGGGTTTGGTCTCATCGTCGTGCCAGTGCATCGCTGGCCAGAGCACTGTGTTGTCCTTTTAGTCCGGAGTGTCCGGGGGTCGGCACTCCTCGCTCGACCCCGGCTTCCCATCCTTGCTACATCCTGCCTGGTGCACTTGGCATAACTGAGCGCCGGGCAGGTTGATTGTCCGCCGAGGGTGGTTGAGGATGGGTTAGCGCGTCCGATCTTCATGGAGCTGGTGGCTCAGGTGCTGCTGCTGGCGGCCCATATCTCATGAGGCACTTTTGAGGTGTTACCATCAACGCCTCATTTACCATGGCCAACACCTTCCTTCTTACCTGAGGGATATCCCTGTTCCTCAATGCCCTTGTGGCCAACACCGCCTTCCGAGCCGCCACTCCCTCTGGTCCTGGTAACACCACTGCATTGCGGTAGAGCTACTCCACTGGATGGGCGTCCGCGTATGAGCGCGGCGCTTCCGTCCCCCTTGTGCCCTGTTGTGCCTTCTTCTCCCGCTACTTCTTATCCCGTGCCCGGGCCTCGAGGAGTCGTAGCTTCGCAACACATTTGTTGAAGTGATGTCCCATCTCAGGCAGCATCTGCCCGCAAGGCCGATGGAGTGGCTCGTGGCATCCCTCACACCATTTGGTGGCATTGCTGTGGCCACATTCGGTGCAGTACAGGCGCCACTCCATCTCTGCCGCTTGCCGACCTCCCCTTCCTTGCTCTTCTCTCTCCTTTCGCATCCTCCCTTTCAGATCCGGCGCGCAGGCAAGACAGACGTGCACCGCCTTCCGTTGCAGCAGCTCTTCTTCCCCACATACGCAATGGAGAGCCACCCTGCAGTTGTAGTAGTGTTTCTTCTGCGTTCTTACCTGCCGCTTGCACTTTCTGCATTCCTCCGTCTCCTCCACCCCAGGGACACATGGTTCTCTTTCAGCAGCCTGTCCGCTCTCCTTGCCCATCTCCTGCTCTTGTTCAATCAGCCTCCGGATGCAGCCCTTACAGTGGAATCCCAACCCCGGGATCTCGGTTCCACACTTGCAGTGGATGGGTGCTTTGCATTCGTAGCACCAAGTTGCTTCCATGGGGTCATGCGGCTCTCGGCATGCTTCACACATTTCAATCCAACGCTTGGCTGCAGGTCTGTTTCCTTTCCTGTCCTCTTTGTCTACCCTAGCCAACATGATGGGTGCGCACTTCTTGCAACCGACCACCTTCCGCCGTATCCGTACCTTCGGGTCTTGACAACCCGCATGTAGAGGGTGTTTGCATACAAAGCATCGATGCAAGCTAAGGGCGTCCCTCGGCTCCTCACAGTTGCCACAGGGTTCCTTGTCCTCCTGCGGCATACTAGGTTTCCTAGCCGCAACCCCGTACCCCGAGCGAATCGTTTCTTCCTCTTGGCAGGTCTGGTTGGGTTCCGGTGTCCGTCGCAATATCTTCCTACGCGCCCCGTGGCTCCCCGGAGTCAAACTGCTCCTTTTGTATTTTCTTTTCCTTGGGCGATGGTTGTCAGGTCATCCGTCAAACCCTCTCTCAGACCCTGACCCCAGGCCCTCCTTTCTTCCCCCCTTTCTGGTGGATGAACGAAACACCATTAACATGGTCAACGTTGACAACTCATAATACGAGTCAGAAATGGTCATAGGGAGAAACAATGGGTTGGGAATACCAAGTATCAAATACCAAGCACAATGAACTTCAATACGTTGTAGCACGGTGTGGGTACCATGCACGATGACCAACCAAAGTAGGCATATGTCACTGACCATGAATAAATAATGTCACTAAGTGTGGTAAACTTTGACAACTCATAACACGAGTCACAAATGGTCAGAGTGGAAGACAATGGTTTCTGAATACTGGTCATCGAGTAGCAAGTACAAATACATTCAATATGCAGTCGCACAGCGTGGCTACCATGCATAGTGACCAACCAAAGTATGCATATGTCAGTGACCATGACCAACGAGGTTCACTTCATGTGATAAATGTTGAAAACTCACAACACGAGTCACAGATAGTCAAAGGGGGATCACATTGGTTTGGGAACACTAGCTATTGACTAAAAATCACAAATATTTTCAATACGTAGTGACACGGCGTGGTAACCATGTACAGTGACAAACCAAAGTAGACATATGTCACTAACCATGACCAAACGAGTTTCACAGTCTGTGGTCAACATTGAAAACTCATCACACAAGTCACGAATGATCAAAGGGGGAAACAATGGGTTAGTAATACTGGTTATCAACTAGCAACTTCGAATAACTTCAACAAGTAGTGGCACGGCGTGGCTAGCGTGCACAGTGACCAACCAAATGATGAATTTGTCACTAGCTATGACCGAAGAATTCCACTATGTGTGGTCAACATTGACAACTCATAACACGAGTCACTAATGGTAAGAGGGAGAGACACTGGATTGGGAACCCTATGCATGGACTAGAAAAGACAAAGAACTTCAATACGTAGTCGCACGGTATGGCTAATATGCACACCAAACATCCAAACTAAGCATATGTCACTGACCATGACCAGAGAACTTCAATATGGGTGGTCAACGTTGACCAACCATAACACGAATCACAAACGCTCAGGAGAGGAAACAATGGTTTGGGAATATCAGTTCTCAACTACCAAGTACACAGAACTTCAGTCAGTGGTACCACGGTGTGGCTACCATGCACAATGACCGACCAAAGTAGGCATATGTACTGCCTTTGACCAAAGAAATCCGATGTGTGTGGTCAACGTTGACAACTCAAAATACGATTCACAAATGGTCAGAGGGGGAAACAATGGTTTGGGAACACCAAGTAGCAAATAGCAAGAACAAGGAGCTTCAATACGTTGTGGTACGGTGTGGATACCATGAACGATGACCAACCAAAGTAGGCATATGTCACTCACCATGACCAAATAATGTCAGTAAGTGTGGTAAACTTCAACAACCCATAACACGAGTCACAAATGGTCAGAGGGGGAAACAATGGTTTGGGAACACCAAGTAGCAAATAGCAAGAACAAGGAGCTTCAATACGTTGTGGTACGGTGTGGATACCATGAACGATGACCAACCAAAGTAGGCATATGTCACTCACCATGACCAAATAATGTCAGTAAGTGTGGTAAACTTCAACAACCCATAACACGAGTCACAAATGGTCAGGGTGGAAGACAATGGTTTGTGAATCCTAGTTCTGGAATAGCAAGTACAAATACCTTCAATATGTAGTGGCACAGTGTGGCTACAATGCACAGTGACCAACCAAAGTATGCAGCTGTCACTGACCATGAACAAATAATTTCACTTCATGTGGTCAACATATACAAATCACAACACGAGTCACATATAGTCAGAGGGGGCTAACAATGGTTTGGGAACACTAGCTGTCAACAAGAAAGCACAAAGACCTTCGATACGTAATGTTACCACGTGGTAACCATGTGCAGTGACAGACCAAAGTAGGCATATGTCACAAACCATGACCTAACGGATTTCACAGTGTGTGGTCAACGTTGAAAACTCATAACACAAGTCACAAATGGTCAATGGGGGAAACCATGGGTTGGGAACACTAGTTATAAACTTGCAAGTAGAAAGATTTTCAACAAGTAGTGGCATGGTGTGGCTAGCGTGCACAGTGACCAACCAAAGGATGCACACGTCACTGACTATGACCAAAGAAGTCCAGTATGTATGGTCAACATTGACAACTCATAACACGAGTCACAAATGGGCAGAGGGAGAGACAATGGTTTGGGAACCCTATGTATCGACTAGAAATGACGAAGAACTTCAATACGTTGTGGCACGGTGTGGCTACTATGCACACCAAACAACCAAACTAGGCATATGTCACCGACCATGATGAAAGAATCTCGATATGGGTGGTCAACATTCACCAACCATAACACGGGTCACAAACGGTCAGAGGAGGAAACAATGGCCTGTGAATATCAGTTCTCAACTAGCAAGTACAGCGACCTTCAATCAGTATAAGCACGGTGTCGCTACCATGCACAGTGACCGACCAAAGTAGGCGTATGTACTACCTTTGACCGAAGAAATCGGAGTGTGTGGTCAGCGTTGACAACTCATAATAGGAGTCACAAATGGTCAGAGGGGGAGACAATGGTTTCGGAACACCAGGTATCAACTAGCAAGCACAAGGAACTTCAATAAGTTGTGGCACGGTGTGGATACCATGCACGATGACCAACCAAAGTAGGCATATGTCACTGACCATGACCAATGAATGTCACTAAGTGTGGTAAATTTTGACAACTCATAACACGAGTCACAAATGGTCAGAGTTGAAGACAATGGTTTGTGAATACTACTCATCGAGTAGCAAGTACAAATACCTTCAATACGTAGTGGCACAGCGTGGCTACCATGCACAGTGACCAACCAAAGTATGCATATGTCACTAACCATAACCAACGAATTCCACTTCATGTGGTCAGCGTTGAAAACTCACAACACGAGTCATAGATAGTCAAAGGGGGGTGAGACAGGAGAGGATGAGCAATTGCTTGACTGAAGCTACGTGATGCCAAGTGTGCCCACATGGACATGTCGCAGAGATTGGCTTAGGAGCTTTCAACACAAAGTCGTCTGAAAAGGCCAGAGCCGCCTGCTTCATGATTTCTTGTTCAGTTGTCACACGAGATGGGTGCAAGCTTGTATGCACGTCGATCAGCTGCCAAGACTTCACTTTTGGCCACGAAAACACTTTCTACTTCTTCCCCATGTGCTCCGTCAACTCACAAAGCGGCCTTCCTTCATCACAAACACATGACACAAACACCTCAACATCTGGGACTTGCACCACCACTCTTGGTTTATCATTTTTGTCAATATTTGGTGCATAAAAAGTCGTAGATTCTGGAACAAAGGGTCTCAAAATGTCAAGGTGTTTCTCATAGCGTCCTCAACCAGAGTCACAAGAGCATCGAAATCCACGACCGTTGTCACCTTCTGTGAGAACCCAGCCAAGCACCCGTGCACCTTTCTGAGGTGCAGAACTGTCCAAGATGGAAAAACACGGGTAGCTCCCCTGGGAGAGAGCTAGACGCACTACTGGACTTGGCTCCAAAGCAAAAGCAGTGCAAGATGGATCCAAATGATTTTCCCCCAACTCCATGTGCACACACGTTCCATGTTGTTGAGCATATGCGCAAGTACACCCAACACCACCGGACACCTTCTGCCGCACATGTACGGGTGTTCCAAACTGCGCTGGGGGACTTGGGACAGGAGGGGAAGGCATGAAGAATACTCTATTTTTGTGGTCAAAGTCTGGAAGTAGAGCGGTGTGCCCTTCGATTCTCTTCACGAAGTCAACGGCATATCTCTCACCAAGTTCGGCTTCAAACCTAGCCTAGTTGCCCTCTTCCATTAGAGACTCCGACGGTGCAAACTTCGGAGGGCACTTGCAAAGCACAAGTAGATGACTTTCTTTGAAGATGTAGAGAGGCTTTTTTCCAAATAGCCTCACTCTTGGGGCGGGACTTGGCTGCAAGGGAGGAAACAAATTCCCACCCAAGAAATAACCGAGTAAAGACGCCGATGTACATGAAACACTTGCATGCATGAGGAAGGGAATATATCTTAATCCTTTATGTGCCTTNCAGCCTACCAGCCAGCCAGCCAGCCAGCCTACCAACCAGCCAGCCAGCCAGCCAACCATCCAGCCAGCCAGCCAGCCCTTCAGCCAGCCAGCCAGGCAGCCAGCCAGCCAGCCAGTCAGCCAGCCTACCAGCCAGCCAGCCAACCAGCCAGCCAGCTAGCCAGCCAGCCAGCGACCCATCCAGCCAGCCAGCCAGCAAGCGACCCATCCAGCCAGTCCCTCTACCCAGTCCCTCCTTTACAGTTCGACGCTGTCCATCAGCTGTTGCGATCGAAACTGGGCCTTTGCCACTTATTAGCCCTCCGATTTCGTGGTGACCTTTCTGGAGAAGGGTCTCGATCATTAACTCCGTCATTGCGTCTTTCAGCTTCCTGAACATTGTCCTCAGCTCCACCTCCCTCGCCGTCTCCATCCCCCTTGCCACCCCCATCTCCCTCACCGTGTCCATCTCCCTCATAGCCCTCGCTTCCACCTGTTGACACTTGAGGCGCAACACCTCCAATCCCAACACCTTCAAAAAATGCATTTCCACGAGCAGCACTGTCATGTACAGGTCTGCCGCGTTGGTACATCTCCCTTCGCCATCAAAGATCCGCTTCACAGTTGAGTGTCTTCCGCCACATTCAATTTCAGTATACAGCCACAAACCCCCATTTGCAACAAGCATTTGCACCTGAGCCTTGTCACGTGTACACTTGAGCTTGAAGAATGGATGAGGTGGAAAATGTGCTTGATCATTGTCAAAAATGTTGACAAGCATACTCATTTTCACGTCTCTTCCCACATTCTTGCACATGTGACAACGAGCATTGATGCTGTCACCATGCTCTTGTAGCAATGAAATGTCCACGGGCCATCTCACCGGCGTGATGACAATCTGATCCTGTTGTGCAGCAGTGGGCCTTGTGTTGCGACAAACAACGAGGCCAGTCCTGCAAGTGGGACTCGAAGTTCCCTGTGACCTACGTGGTGGAACCATCTGTAAAATGGTCAAAGCATAACCGCAGAGGCAGGGAGCATAGAACAATGCCAAGGGCTAAGTTTAAGAAGGGGCATGGCACAAGCATAGTATGTGAATAGAAGGTAATGAAACTGCCAGAGACAAGGTTTAGAGGTAGGAGAAAACATATAGGCCCATGTTGAGGACAATTGCAACAAAATGGATGATAAACGCTAAGCATAAGAGATGTGGCATAAGGGGCATGAAGGCTTTTTGTGGAATGAGTTCTTACAAGTGCTATCACGAAGGTTACAAATCATTTTCGCCATCACTTCAGTGCACACTAGCACAACAAACTCCGCTACGGTATGTTACCATAGAAATTTCTTCCACGTCGCTATCTTCACCAGACAACCTTTCCACCAAACAGGTATTTTCCAATATTGTTGAACTGCTGGGAGAATACTTCCGATACTCATGTGGCACCTTCAAGAGTGTCTTCTTCTTCAGCTTCTTCTCCTTGTCAAACACCTAAAGAGCGGGCTGCAAACAAGGCTCACAAACACACATCACAAGAGTACTACAACCAGCAACAAAACTAGCATGGGCTGCAGCTTTAGCATCCTGAGAATGATGTACTGCTTTGGCAATAGTCACAGTGGCTGCTTTGGCACTGTCCTCAGCTACTTCACCCTGTCAACCAGCCTGAGGCAAACGGACTAGAAAACAGGGTCGACACAATAGCACCTGCCGTCTGCTCCTCAGATTTTAGCTAGGAAAAGATATCACCCTCAGGATCACGGTTCCACACTGAGCAGTTCCTAGGCAATCACTTGCTAGCAACTGTGTCTACTTAACACTAGGTCACTTTCGCACGAGGTGCTAGTCAAAGACTAACTCCTGGGGCTTAGACCAACTAGTGTCTTCTTCATACTGTTCCTTAGTTGGACAACTCTGTGAGGAGCATCTAAGGCCATATTGTGCAATTAGAATGAGGAATGAGCCTAGTACATATAATCCTAGGCCTGGCTTCTAAGGTGTGTGGGTAGTGGAACTTTTGGGGTGGTCCCTCCACACCACCTCACCAGTCCGCCAATTGGCGCATCCACTGACCGCCAAGTGGCGCACTCTTCTCCTGTATGGAGAAATGTCTAAGAAACTTCCCCCCTGTGCAGGAAGGTCAAAAAACCTCCTGCACACATCAAGGATTGATCGCATGACTTGTTGTCCCTAAGTCCAACATGCTATCCGTTGCGCTACACTTCTGGTGTCTCACTTGGACTATCACCATCAACAAGGTTTGGGAGACTTACTCTAAGGGAGCAGTGCATGCCCAACCTGTCCGTCAAGCCATAGCAGTGGCCATGGGGCATACAAGAATAACAATCTCTCCCTTGCACCTTAGGCCACCTGCTGTGGTAGTTTTCTTTGGCATGAACCTTTAGCTATAGGTTGTGTTTGTGCATATCAATTTTCTTGATCTTTAGTTCTCATCTCTTGCATCCACCATGCCGACTCCTCGAGCACCTGCAACATGTAAGTCGCTGTCAAGCGGCTTTGTCAAGAAGTATGCAATAATTTTCTTGGTTGCGACGTGCTCCAGTTCCACGACACCCTTGGCGACATGGTCACGTGAGTAGTGGTACCCAATATTGATGTGCTTTGTACGCCGGGAGATCATGTCGTCCTCTGCCATAGCAATGGCAATTTGGTTGTCGATGCGGATGACGGTTTCTTCCTCTTGTGGTGCCTTGATCCCATCAAGCAAACTGCTAAGCCACTGTGTTTCCTTGCACACTTTGGAGAGTGCAATGCACTGCTGCCTCAGCATTAGAAAGCGAGACGCAGTCCTGCTTCCTTCTTGCCCACCAAACCGCACCACCGTTGAGAAGACAGAAAAACCCTGAGGTGGACTTCATGTCATCAATCTGTCCTCCCCAGTCTGCATCAGTGTAGCATGTCAGTCGTAGCAAGTCTGATCCTTCTAGACCTCCAAACCGAAGTCCGACGTGCCGAGTCTTTTTGAGGTAGCAAAAACTCCGCTTCATGACTTGCCAATGTTCTGGCCCAGGGTTGGCCACAAACCTGCTCACCTGACCCACTGCATAAGCAATGTCAGGTCGTGTTCCCACCATCGCATATACGAGGCTCCCAACGGCGGACTGGTACGGAATGTTTTGCATCTCCCGCCGGTCTGCCTCATTGCTTGGTGACATGGAGGAGGAGAGCTTGCAGTCAGAGGGCATGGGGGTGCTGACCGGCTTGCAGTCCTCCATGTTGTAGTGCTTCAAGATGTCCATGATGTACTTGGTCTAGTTGAGCTTGATGGTGCCTGCTTTGCGGTTGCGGTGAACAGCAATCCCGAGGTAGTACTCGAGAGGTCCCATGTCCTTCATCTTAAATCTGCTGGCCAGATTTTTCTTGAGGTCCGTGAGGGCCTCTTGCGAGGAAGAACACATGATAAGATCATCCACGTACAATGCCACAAGTAGCAAGCCACGTTCGTCCTCCCGCACATAGTCGCTGGGGTCATTCTTGCAATGTGCGAAGGAGATATCAGCCATGAAGCTGTCCATCTCCTTGTACCAGATCCGTGGGGCCTGTTTCAGCCTGTACAATGCCTTCACAAGCTTGCACACATTCCCCTTGGGTGCTTTGACACCTTCCGGCACCTC